>JAMKCH010006181.1:0-34811 GCA_023653785.1 Ophioderma brevispina
TACATTACTTTGGAAACTGTTACTGAAAGTTCTTTTGCCCCTAAAATCTTGCATTGTTTCTTTCCAAGAGAATGTGCCACATGCGTGCATGATTACCATGCGTCATTTGGAAGGTATTCAAACAGTTCTTAGTATTCCTTATTTGACTTGTTTTCCAAGTTATATTGGTCTTGCCATAGCTCCTAAACTACTGTGTAGTAGGGATTCAGGCCCGTAGCCAGGATTTTTTCTGGGGGGTGCAGATTTTTCCAAAAGTGGACCTTTTTCCCAAAATGTGAACCTTTTTACAATAGAGGGGGTGTAAATTTGGCAAAAGTGGACCTTTTTGCCCAAATATTGCCCTTTTTTGACCAAAAAACGCCTAAAATCTCTATTTTTTCCAAGCTCACTTCGCTCGCACACATCATTTTTGTGGACCTTTTTGGAATTTTGAAGATTTGGGTGGGTACATCGCACCCCCTACACACCCCCTGGCTATGGCCCTGTAGGGATTTAAGTGTTTGGAATTAAGTGTGAATTACATGTAGCTTGAATGATTGTTCAATTTTTAAAATTCGATGTGAAACAGCTGCACATTAAACCTATGGGTCAAAAGTATTTTTGGGGACTTCAAAATTTGACATTTTGATGTTAACATTGAAAGACAAGAACCTTTTCCCACTATACTGCAATTCTTCAAGAAAACATCCATTAAAAGGACATATTGGCATGAACAAATATTTGGACATAATGAAATGGACCCTTACTGAAATCACTTCCACAAATTTGAAAACAATTTGGGTGTTTACATTTTGTAAGAGAGAAAGAGTCAGTAGTAATCTTTATAAGAAGGGATAAGGCAACTGGGTCACAAAAGTGTCCCATGTATCTGTTATAGTGTTTGTCATAATCCCTTGGACATGACATACGTGCGCGTATCTCTTTGCGTTAAGTGCGGTTACATGTAATCCAACATCCAACAGTGCGTCGTATTGGCGGGAAAGCAGACGTAAATAGTTAATGTCCAAGGGATTTTGACAAATACTATAATCGGTAAAGAAATCCATATTGCATAGCATATCTTATCCTTTTCAGATTAAGTTTTACCTGCATAGAAACGCTGATTTGAAAGCAATTGTATGGCATAATGTAAATGGCAAACCCAAGTAAATTAAATATGAGTACTTATCTTGGATGCCCTTCATGTTGGTCGTTTCAAGGCCAGTAAAAACACAAGCAATTGATGGTACTGTAAGTAGTGTATTGTTTTATATCATGTTCATTCAAATTAATGTGCATATAATGCAATGTAAATATATTCACATAAGCATCACTTGTATTTTAACATTGATGCAGTGTCAAATGACCCAAATAATTTTATGGTAAAGAGAAAGAGGGCTTTTTAAAAATGATTTTACCATAGGTTGGTTTGAAAGCTGTAACTAGTCAGGCTAGTAGCCAGGATTGATTGTGGGGAGGGATGTGGATTTTCCCAATGTACACCTAAACCGGCATTTTTTTCCCCAGCTCCCTTCATTTGCCTGTAGACCAATATACAAACCAGGCCCATAACCAATGGGGTGGATTGGGGAGTGTTAGAGACAGATTCCCCCCCCCCCATTCCAAATATGGCACCCAAAACCTGTAAAAAGGGACAGAAAAAATGGATTTTGCTATAGCGGAGCAAGCTAAAAATTGTGTTTTTATGCTTGTTTGTCAAAAAAGGGTTAAAATTTTGCTAAAAAGGTTGCTTATGCCAAATTCGCCTCCCTTTTGGAGGGGGGGGGCAAATTTGGGAAAAGAAAATTCCCCGTTTTGAAAAAAATTCCCCCGCCCTAAAAATCTGGTTACGGGCTGGGTACGTACAAACTTTTCGTACTCTAACTTCTGCATTTCAATGATATGAGAATGTGTATAAGTATACTCTATACATTGTGGCAATAAAAAAAAAATGTTTGGGGTACATTTAAGCATTTTTAATTTGGGGAATGCATTGCACCCCCACCCCACCCCTCCGGCTAAGGGCCTGTTACTAGTTCTCTTGTTTCTGTAATCTAAGTCAGCTTTGATGTGGCTAAAGGGTGTATCTACATGAAGGACTAGGTTTTCTCTACAAATTTGTTATTATCCGTAATTCAGCCCTGTGCAAATGCAAATGGTGCGCCCGCAGGCGGAGTGCCCATCTCTCTGTCATTGTCGTTTGGGCCAGACTCCCTCATATAATGTTGCTGTGGGGGGTTCGCCACTCCTCCCGCACAGCGAGTCTGTTTTGCATTCCCAGCATATGCTGGTACCCATTTATACTCCTGGGTGGAGAGAGGCAAGCGAGGTAAAGTGCCTTGCCCAAGTGCACACACATTGGCGACAGCGGGGCTCGAACCCACAACCTTATGCTTATGAGGCGAGCGCTGATCCTGAAGAACCTGTAAATTAAGCCTATTAAACCTATCTACCGAGCTGAATTAACATGCTGAACACTACTTGCCTAATTATATCTACACTAAGTACAATTCTGATTTTTATATGACGTAAGCTGGTGCCCTAAGTTTAGTGCGTTTGTTCAATCTTATGTGCAGATTCGATCTACTTTAGAAGAAATTCATAATTTTGGAAATAATCTTTTCTTGAAGATATCTATCAAACCATAAACAAAAATCAAGGATCATGAAAATGTACCTTTAAAGCAATAGCCCTATTAAAGGCATGCTGTATTGCACAATAAGTACAAACATGGCCCATTAACTTTCCCTGAACTTTGGGTCACTTTTGGCCCAGATTTGATTCAGTGGTTTCATTTTTTTAGCGCAGTGAAGCTGAACCATTGGTAAAGCTAGCGAGACTTCTAGGCAATTGTGGCCGGAACCTGCCCTTGATTTCTAGACACGTCTCACTTCTAGGCTGTTTTTCAGTGAAACTGTTACCCGATATTGGCTGGTCTACCCACACAAGTGTGCTGGCAGGAGGTCACTAAAGGCCAATCTTTACCGCTAAAGACCTTGGTGTGCGAGGCCCAGGAAATCGCCTAGCACTGGTCCAGGTCAGGCCCGTATCCAGGTTGGTGCAGTCGCACCCCCCCCCCCAAAAAAAAAAAAATCCACAAAAAAGTGCAAGAGGTCCACTTTTTGCTGAAAATTTTGATAAAAAGGTCCAAAACTTAAAGAAATTTTGGCAAGAAAGTCCACTTTTTGGTGGTAAGATGTTCAAAAAGACCAAAAAAGGACCATTTTAAGGAGGTTAGGTCCACTTTTAACAAAAAAGGTCTACTTTTAACAAAAAAGGTCCACTTTTTCGAAGTCCCCCACCCCCTAAAATAAATCCTGCGTCCTTCCCTGGTCCAGGTAAAGGGCTTGTTTTGTCTTTCATGCCATGCACTGGAACGAATCATAATGGTTATATAGGGTAACAGAATGTAGGACAATTGAGAGCTTCAATGGAAAACAAGAACAAAGCTAAATGCACCTAGCTCTATATTATTACTCACAATTTTCCCATGCCACCCCAGTATTAGACAAACGCTTAAATTGTAATAACTTTTGAAGAAACAAATTCTTTTGTCCGATATTGTGTCAACAGAATTGGACCCTCTTGCCACATCAGAGCTGCACTATTCTCCTAGTTTAATTTTTTGTTATTCTTTCAATTCGTTGTAGAAAAAGTAAGAAATACTTCATAAAAATAGTATCAATTCTGCGGATTAGGATTACTATTGTTATTATTGTTATGTGAGAAAGATGTAAATATCATGTTTTATTTCCAACTTGTACAATCTAATTTCTTTGGACATTTGTAATACATTAACTTCATACACATGTAACTGTATTGTGCAATTGACTCACTATTACATATCCAATCCAATATGAGTCCTGTAAAGAATACTTTGTGCAACTAAGTGGATTTGCCAGGTCTAACAACAGCACTTTTCATACAGAGCAAAAGATAGTTGACCACCTTTTGTAGACCTCAAATCAGAAATCAAATTCATCATAATACTTTGTCAACTCTGACACAGACATCTCCGTTGTAGCTCTTAACCCTATCACGTCATGGGTCGCCCCCGGCAACACGTCTGACCAGCAATAGAAGGCACTACAAAATTGCCTCCTGAAGTCCGACCGGCAATTACAAGCAATTGTGCCTTGCGTTGCCGGTAGGACGTTTTCTCTCCAACGGAAAAACGTTAACATCTGACCGGCACTTAGCAGCAATGCACCTTCCTAGGGGAAAACATCCAACTAGCAGTTTGCAGCAATCAGAAAGTTTCGATCATCCAAGGGAAAACGTCCTTTCAGTAGTTCGCACCAATGTACATTCTGAGGGGAAAACGTCTAACCGGCAAGTACAAGCAATTCACCTCACCTCGCCAATTACACGCAATTGAAGTAACTCATTTGCGGTTGTTGCCGGTCGGATGTGATAGGGTTAATACGCATAACACATGACCATTCAGTGGCATTTCTTGGGGGTTGCTTTTGAAAAGTGATATTTCCTGAAGTCTGACCGGCAGATATCTACTGGCTATCTTCCCCCCCCCCCCAAGGTTCATGCCAAAAACAGCTTGGATACTCTGGTACCATCTGTTAGTATTGTGTGAGAAAACTATTTGCCAAATTCAATTGTTCAAGTTTCTCCATTTCACCATACATGGAAAAATGTACCATTTCATGCGAAAACAACTCGACCAACAAAATTCATTATTTGCCACTACGAAACAGGCATTGTAAGGCCTCTTAAAACACAATCTCTTATAATAGTAATTAGTAAACAACTAACTTGTTGAATTTCCTTATTGGACTTGTAGTAAACTCCATTCTTGTTTGGGTATTGAGATACAAGTGGGGACATTTTAAGCACAAGTTTTTGAAGATGTGGATGGGAGGTTTTTCTACCAACTTCATATGTTGTCTTAGCAGTTAATTTGTGATTCTTTGTGGTTTTGTCGTACCTTTGATACATTGTATGAACTAATTGGGTGTTATTTTTGTTGTCATCGCATGGTATGACCATCACTTTTGTTGACTTTTTAACTTATTAAATGTTGTGGTAGTATTGTTTTTAAAGAACATTCAAGTCCATGAATATTAGTTAAGTTGTATAATGATACACATTGGAGGAAAAAGAATACTTATTGTGTAATGTTGTAATTTCACCGATTGGGCCTGATTCCCCCAAATGGAATAAGGTTGCAAAATTCGCAGGGAGGTGGACATATGGAACTCTTTAAAAAAAAAAAAAAAAAAAAAAAAATGAAATATTAAAGATTTCTTTAATCTGCTGTTCATAATAAAATTGTTTCGTTCCTTGTTATTATAATGGGTGTTACAGTACCATATGAGCTTTATGAGATGTTTACATTTGGTACTGAATAGATTTGATAGATAGAAAATAGTTTAAAACATCGATTTTCTCAAAGCAGTATTACAGCGAATTCTTTTAATATTTCTTTTTAGTTTTTGAGTTACGTCTTCTGTTGTCAACCCCGATTGAAAATGACCAATCATGAGCTTTCAAAGATATATTTCTAGTTGGTCTTCAAGAAATCAGTATTCCTTTCAAATTTGTTTTTTTCCCCAATGGAATTTTGTTATTACGCTACTGACAGCGGAGTATTGGTCCATGATCGTTATAATTCCACCCCCAGTAGTTTTTTGAAGATAGTAGGACATCCTACCATTAATGCCGCCATAAGTTTTTTTTGCTGGAGGACAGGCAATAGATACATGCAATTTTGTACAATCATTACTGTTTTGGTAGTTATCTCTTGTGATTTTCTTCAAAAATAATTAGGTTCTGCTTTAGTCCATTAAACCAGGTCTTGTTAATCACACACCTCCTTTGACACTTAAAAATATCTGGAATAAGTTTAGTCTGAAATGTTGATGCTTGTGTGTTCCATGTTAAGGTGGATATCCCATTTTAATCCCATCCCCTAAATTCAAGCTAATATCAGGTTAAAAACAGATGGGACTATACTAGGGTCAGTACAGTAAATTTTTAGTTCTCCTAAGAACCCTGTTGACTTAACTGGGTTAACATCATAACTCCACGAGTAATATCTGCCAATTGTTAATTAAACTTATTTTTTTAGCCAATCAGCTGGTATATAGGGCTAAAGAGGGCTAGAGCTTTTATTAACTTGCATTTCATTGGGTTATGAAAATAAATATGATATAATAAGCCAATGGGAAATGCTGTATGACAGGCCCTGGGGTTATTTTGTGGAAACAGCTCCTTAAATGTGTCTTTAGGGAGGGGTCATTATTTTTTTTTTTTTTTTTTTTTTTTTTAACCAATCAGCTGGTAGGGCTGAAGAGGGCTAGAGCTTAAAGTGACAAGAGGAGATTTTTTAGGACACAAATTTCTCTCAAATTTCATTGGATCGGTTGTTGACCACCTACCGAGAACGTTTCGAAGGTTTATTGGACAAACAGGTGCGAAGAAAACCGCAAACATTGTTTTGAACTTGCCTGCTATTGTAATCGTTCCCCATAGAAAATCATCTCTGACTTTATGTCGTGCACGACAGAAACTACTAAACCATCATCCCGGTGGTGTCACTTCCTATTCAAAGGCGTAACGCATGATCGTTCCCAAATCAAAAAATACCCCATTTTTTGCGTAGTTTCAAGTACATTCTCAGCAATTTTGACCCCTTTTTTACATGAAAACGGGTACAAATTGACCTTTAAAAACAACCCTTTTTTTTGCATTTCAAGTACACTTTTACAAAATCACCCCTTTTTTGACATTGCAAGAACACACACAAAAACATATTTTCTTTTCAAAGATGAACTCTGTTGTCCTTTTTACCTGTTTTAATACCATCTTTAAGCCTAATATATGAGGAAAACAAATAACAGAAAAGTACACTGAATTCAAATAACCAAAAAGTACATTGAATTGTCCCAATTTCAAAATATCAAAGTTATCTTTCCCAATAAAAATAACCTGTGTGAACAATTCAGGAGTTAAGTCACTAAATGCCTTGCTTGCATTGCGCACAACCATGCAACAAGGTTACAAGCTACAACAGTTAGCTCCTTATTATCATGACGTTTCTTAAACAGCGAAATTACATCAGAAGAAAAGTCAAGGCACTTTACAATATAAAACATTTATACTCCTGGAGGACAGTCGCAATACGCACACTTAATTGACCCTGATTCCAGCACAAATTCATCGCAGTCGCGGCATTTCGAGACAAACTTGGCCCTTGACTTTATGGTCAGCACCATGATGAATTCAAAACTACCCTGCTTGTCATGGTTCCACAGACCGGCTGCATTATGATATCGCTTGATAAAAAAAGACCCATGGAATCAGCGGTCCTCTACCTGGGGCACAGAGTTGGAGTAACAAAAGACCTGGGGAAGCCCTTGTTTACGCGATGACGTGAAATGTAAACAAACGGGGATCCGACCTGAACTTTCAGCGGACTTGTCCCAGGGACTGAGGTGTCGAATATTTTGGGGCAAAAACATAACAAAAATGTAATACTGGATTAAATTAAGCGAGAAATTGGTAAGATTTCTAGGATTTCACATTTTCGTATTCACAAAAAAAATACCCTTTTTCAAAAATATCGAGTACATCGTCGACAAAAAAGGACCCTTTTTTTTACAAAATCGCGTACATTTATGTTCGCGAACATACTTTCAAAATACACCTTTTTTACGCGAAAATTTAAGGGAACGATCATGCGTACACATGGTCAATATGAGTGACACCACCGGGACCATCATCTTATTACATAAAGACGGCGTATTCGGCTTATTCACTTCAGGTGTGATCTAATGCATTGGTAAGCATTCCAAATATGTAAAAAAATGGGGTTCGAGAAAAATTGGGGGCGCTTCTTTCTGTAAATCTCCTCATGTCTCTTTAAGTTGCATTTCATTTGGTTATTAAAATAAATGATATAATAAGCCAATCAGAAATCCTGTATGACAGGCCCCGGGGTTATTTTGTGGAAACAGGTCCCTAAATGTGTCTTTAGGTGAAGTTTTTATTTTTTAGGCAATCTCATCGTATTTTAACCATTCAGCAAAACTAATCACTGCAAACAAATGGTGCATTTTTTAAAGATAGATTGAATCGTGTTATATGAAATGTAAAAGTGTGCATGAAATAAGATTACTTAGAAATTTCCCACAGCTGTTGACCCTATGTAATTGTCTCTTTTATTTTTAGAGCAATTTTAAGCAATGCGGCCCTTTGACATCCTGATATAAGTAGGGGACATGCAAGAGAGAGCTATTACCTCCCCAAAAATCAGAAAAAATCCACAGTGCGGGAATTTGCCATATAGGACTACAAAAGGTTCTAATTTGTATGTTATAGCGCCCTATATATGCCTATTTCCCATAGGAAAGACATGTAAAAATAGGACTTGTGATGACAAAAAAATCATATTTGCCCGAATGAAATTTCATTCAAATTTACAAAGGATGTTGTTGGAAAAATACTTAAAATTTGTTGTCAAAAGTGTGTCGCCGGGTGATATTTTTTGTTTTATTCTCATGTTGTTCATAATAAAAGGACTTTCAAACAGCTGTGTTCACATTAATGTGGCAACCTGAACAATTCACACTTTAGATTTTGATTTAATTTTTTACGATAATTGTCCGGATAACCAGAAAGCCTCTAAAGGAAGCGATCGTGCTAATATCGCTGCCAAAGGACGGTTGGGGTAGGTGGTATTATCTTTTGCCAAAGTCCACATCTGAATTCATGGGGAGGATAGCGAATTCAATTTTAAATCAATAGGTCTTGTACGATTAAGTCTAGAATTAAGTAACCAATTGAATCCCTACAAGTGGTTGCCGACGGGAATTGAACAAGGGACCTCCAGAACCAAAGGCACCCTATAACCAGTGGGCACCCTATAACTGTGTAAAATTAATATTGGTCGACCAAAATGGGGTGCATTTTCGCTCATAACTTCCAAACCAAACATCCTTTGGCTCTAAGATTTCACAGGGTAAATGAGAAAAATAGTAGCTTTCTACTGATACCAAAGTGTTGACCATTTCCGGTAAAATCTGGGGCTTCTGGGGACGAGGCTATTAGCAATCGGGCCATGGACCTTTAAAAGATGAGAAAATTCTTCATGGATAGCCATTCTGACCGATAAAGAATTTCTCACCCCTTAACATCGCACTTTCAGATAATAATGAAAGAAAAAAGGTTGCCAATGACTCTTTTAGGAGTATGTCTATGTCTATGAGTATGTCTAGCGTTCGTTCGTTCGTTCGTGTCCACAAGTCATTCGTAATGGCTTGTGGTGGTGTCAGGATTTGTTCAACTGTGCAAGCTGATCCGGGGCCGCGTGTATCTATGATACGGACGCTCCTAACATGACCCGCGTTTTTTTTTAAACTGGGGGCGGATTGGGAACAGTCAGGGGTTTACACCCTACTCTTATTCGACACTGACTGCGATGTACATGTACAGTTGTGACTCTCTGTACACGGGACCGACGGCTTAACGTCCCCTCCGAAGGACGGGATGCTTTCATGATTCATTTGCCCAATTCCAAGTGAACCATGGAGGAGAGTGGTATTCTGTATTTAATCAATAGCTCGTATACAGATTAAATCCAGAATTGAGCACCCGAGTGAATCCCAGCAAGTGACCCCACCGGGATTTTTTTGTTTTTGGTATAATTGCGCCATAGGCAAGCACCCTAACCACTAGACCACGCTCTCCCACAAGTAAAGCATCCAGTGAAAACATAGAATGGTTGTTGATAACCATCACCAAATTCTCCATTTTACATGTGATATTTTCACTTGTGATATTACTGGTACATGAGCTTTGAGCATAATAGGTTGTATTCACAAATCAGTGCCTAGGTTAATTAAAGGTGCATTTCGTGATCCTAGCGTCTTCATTTTTGTTTGTATTTCACTAATATCCCCAAGAAAAGGCTATTTCCAAAAGTTCACTTTATTCTGAGGGTGTATTTTGATGTTATGAGCAAATGTTTTTAGTATGGTGCCCCATAGGCCGCTGTGTTGTAATTTATGTCCGTTTAAAAATACAAATTTCTCTCAGAGTAGAATAGCTTAGAATGAGTATGCAAGTTTGGGCACACATACTATACTAAGGCCAACGGTTCAGATGATATAAAAAAATCTCAACTTTTTAGGCAAGTCAGGAGACGAGGCTATGGATCACGAAATGCCCCTTTAAATTGATAGACACTTTGGGAGACGTAGTGACTTTTAATCTCTCTATAACACTCAGGCACCACTACTTACTGGGCACTTCTGCGGTATAAAAAACAAGCCAAAGAATTAGCAGGATGCCCCGTCCTGATGTGCTAAAAAAGAGAATCTGAGATTTTGTAAATCATCATACCCTACACCCCGGTGGGCTCACTCAATCTGTGATACTGACCGTAATGATCGTTACCAAAATCGCGGACAAATATGGCACGCGAGAGCGAACATAGATGTGAACCCCTGTTGTAATACAGTTTTTGCGTCCAATCATGTATCACAAATACATATCCAATGGGATAGAACCACCATACGATGGGGAACCATTGTCATTAACCACCATGGCGTGCCATATTTGTCCGCGTTTTTGGCAAAGCTTGGTAACGATCATGCGGTCAGTGGTGCCGGTTGGGTGAGCCCACCGGGCCCTACACCCCCACAACACCTTACAAATTAGAACACAAAACCACCCTCAGAAATACTTATTCGTCCACAAGTGTGGTAGATATGTGTAATCCCTACATAATATGCGAGTTCAATAATTCATTATTGTTGTTCATATCCCGATTGACCTCCGTGACCCATCTCAGCACAATAAAATTCAAGGATTCTGCATGGGATGGGAAACGGAGGTCAATCGGGATATGAACATTGTTGTTGCTTATTGTAGTGCAGCAGTGCCTGAATTATCAAAATCGCTTATTATAGGGACATGTCATATTAAAAGGTGAATCTCGCATATATTTTTTGACAAAATCTAAATTATCTAAAAAGATGGAAATGAGTTTTTCCAATGATACCCAACTCTTGAACATTGAAGTTGTATTTTACAGCATTTGAATCTAAAACTGAGCTTAACTACAAAAATACACCTTTTGATATGACATGTCAATTAAAGAATTTTTGCAAGATGGAGAAAATAAAAAAAAATCAAATTTGTAATTTTTTGATTAATATTATTGAAATTGTTATTATTTCACATTTTGAATAACACATCACCTATAATATAATTGTCATTACTTGGTAAGCATGATGATAAATATCACCCATTTATTAGTTTTAGTGGTGAATGTTATTGATATGTCTGTACAATGTTTTGTGTACATTTCCAAATCAAAGATGTGTTATTTTGTAGTAATAGGTACAAATCTGTATCATAACCAAATAAAGGGCCAATATAATTGAACAAAACATGGTGTCCTAGCGGCTGGTTCTTGTAAATCTTCTCAGTAGATGTGGAATAGTACAGACCAAATGGTAAATCTGGTGTAAAGAAATTGAGAATCTTCTTTAACACAATTACGACCTTTAGAAAACCGGGCTTATGCAGAAGCGGTGATGCAGTGAGCGCGCCCATGCCCAGCTGCTGTTCATGAATGTGACCGATGTCGATCGATAGAAGTGAACTTTGAATTCATGCAGTCACATTTCCGAACACAGCTGGGCATGGGCGCACTCACTGCATCACCGCATCTGCATAAGCATAAGCCCGGTTTTCTAAAGGTCGTAAGTGTCATAGCTTTCAAGAATTGAGACATCGAATGGTAACCAAGTAGACAAGCCTAAGAAACAAATGACGCATGTAGTCTAAAACAATACAGTGAGATGGGCACCAGGCTGGGGGGGGGGGGCACTCACATATGAAATGGATATGGGTGTAAGGCTGGTGTTTCCAAACCCAAGGAGCATTTGGTGACACAGGATGTGCAAAAAAATTGGGGTGTTTGGGTGAGAGGCAGCCAAATTGCCAAAAAATGGGAGGTTTTGGGTGAAAATTCTGCTAAATTTTCAAAAAAAATGAGGTCTTTGTGTGAAAATTCTCTAAAACAAAAAAAGTAAGGGTCTTTGGGTGACAGTGGTGAAATTTAAAAAAAATATCTGATCTTTGGGTGACAACAATGCTGAAAATAGGGGTCTACTCGATTTGGACATTGAGGATTTCCAAACGGTAATTTGGGGAACTGCTTCGTGCATTTACTATGGCAGTCTCTGTCTCAGTGACATTACAAAATCACCTCTTAAACCTTTGTTCAAAAAATCTTAGTAGTATCATGATAATTTAGGAAAAAAATTATTGACTTCAAAATCCGTCGAGGTTAGTGGATTAACCTCGCTGCAAAACAGTGCAATCCAATAACGGTGATTTCAGATTTAAATATTCATGACCAGCTGTATACACAGCCTTTAGTCAAGTCTTTGCCGATGTGTGTAAGAGCGCCCCCTACCATGTACCGTTAAGTCTGAGATAGACTAGCACGCCGGATGTTGATGCCGATTTGAATTCACAGTTGCTGTTAAGTTGGCATGTCCTACCCCCTGCCAGGTTTTTTGCATACTTGGAATGCTTACCAATGTATTAGGCATTTAAAAAAAATATGTTTGTTTGGCGTAACTGAGAAAAAATATCAGGGTCTGTCGGTTGGTCAGATTTTTTTTTTAATATTTTTTTTTAGGTCTTAATGTTTTACTCTAAAATGAATACAAAATGCCACTATTTAAAGCTTTTTTCAATGACATAGTAAAGATCTTTTATTTTACTTGTTGTAGTTGCTTTGTTGTCTTGTTTTGTTATTTTTTCATCTTTGTGGATGAAAATAATGGGTCGGTCGGTAGGTTTTTTTAGGGTCGGTCGGGTTACGCCAAACAAACAATTTTTTAATGCCTTAGTAAGCCAAATAGGCTGTCTTTATGTAATACGATGATATAGTATTTTCTGTTGTGCACAACAGAAAATCAAAGCATGGTTTTCTGTAGGAATTATTACGATAGCAGGCTAGTTCAAAACAAGGTTTGTGATTTTCTTTTGTACTTGTTTGTCCAATGAACTTTAAAAACGTTCTCGGTAGGTAGTGTACAACCGATTCAGTGCAATTTGAGGGAAATTCGTATCCTCAGAAAAATCTCTTGTCACTTAAAATGCATTCATGCTGATTTTGAATGTGCCCAGGAAAATAATGATTTTTTTACCTTTTTTGAAACAAAGTAACAAATAGTAATCGCCATTGCCATTGGTGCTCAAAGGATTAAGTTATGCATTGGGCCTCCTAGTTTTCTTACACTGGCAATGTTGCCATAGCCTGAAATGTGTTACCAAATTTACCAATATCCCACAATGCATTGCAAGCACACATAAAGTTAAGTTGGTAATTTCATTCAATGGATTTTTAAACTTAAAAGTGATGTGAAACAAAGTATTTTATCAATTAGTACATAACTATGAAAGATAGATATTTTGTGATAAAATAACCATTATAACAACATTTCAAAAAGAACAAAAAGTGACAAATATGGATTTTCACATGATAACTCCAAGGTGAAAATGTTTTCCCCTTGTGAAAGTTGACGTAAACCTTTAGGCATGACTGACTACAGTTGTAGGGAGAGTGATGGCACTATGGAGGAGGGCCATGGGGGATATTTGCTGGATTTACCCCCTCCCCCACCTTATCAAAAGTGATGGACAACTGCCACATTACAGTCACAATAGCAAATTCTTGCACACCTTGGCATATTTCATCATATTTAATGTCCCCTTTTTTCTAATACCGTTAAAATGGCAATTTTTGCACACACATTTTTGCCTGAAAATGTCCACTAAACTTTTCCCCTTAAACATGTTCTTGTCCCCCCCCCCATTTGATCCTGATGCCACCACTACTGCAGCAAATGAATAGGCAATAATATGAACAGTGGCACATATTGAATACAAGGTTATTTACAAAAAAATATTAGTTTTTGTACAGTGTGCCCATATTTCATAATGATGGCATTTTTTTTTCAAAAGAGGCAGGACTACAAAACAAAGTAACAAATTGCTGATGCTGAGAACATACATTGACCTCTACACATGGTTAGCGGGCTGGCGCACCGTAGTCGCCGATTGAAACCACAGGAAGTTGCATTTGCCCTGTGCAGTATGGCTTCACTTTATTGTCAAAGTTAAAGGAATTTTGTATAACAATAGAACATCTGTGTGGAATATGTGCACCAGCTGCAGGTGTATGCATTGTGTCCCGCCATATTGCGAAGGGCAAAAAGCAACTTCCTGCTGTTTCAATCGGCGACTCAGACCCGTTATCCAAGTGTAGAGGTCAGTTGAAACATACAAATAACCACTGGACAAATGAATACACTGAATGCTTTCAATTCCAAATAAGTGCACAAGAAGCAGGGGCATAATTATCTTTCACTTAATAATATGAGCCCAAAATATGTGCTGTCATAGTCTGATGAAATGAAGTAGCTGGAATCTGGTACTTGTGCTCTGAGATAGACTTGATCTCCAACAGTCAGATTGAAAATACAAGATACAAATTGACTGTACACCGAAAAACCATCGTATGTTTGACTAGGCTCAAGTGTTTTTATGTTGGACATTAGGTACATTGTTCGTGAATGGCTCGTCCCTGAAACAAAAAAGAGAAAGATATTGATTTTGAATACTGCATCATGAATCGGGGGATGCGGGACTTCGAAAAAAAGGGACCTTTTTTGGTAAAAGTGAACCTAACCTTTCTAAAATGGTCCTTTATTGACTTTTGGAACATCTCATCACTAAAAAGTGGACTTCTCAAAATTTCTCAAAAGTTTGGACCTTTTTAAAAAAAATCAAAATTTGGTGATAGTTGATGTTTTGCCCAAATGCGAATTTGCCAAAAATCTCTCATTTTTCTTTCGGCCGGGGGGGGGGGGGGGAGGGCAAGCCCAAGGAAAAAAAATTCGGGGGGGCGAATGCCCCTCCACCCCTGTATTTGTTAAATACATGCAAAATTACTTTTTTCATTTTATGATTAAGCAAATCATTGATAGTGTGTTTAACCATGCTGGAATGATTGTCACAACATATGCTCCAGGACGGTGAGTGGTGGTCAAAATCTCTGAATCATTTTGCCTGATACAGCCCCTTCATTTTGTTTAACAACATCAAGTGTGATCATCTTTAAACTGTTACACACGTATGCATTCATTCACATATTACCTATTTTTCTGATATGTGCGTGCATCCGTATCAAATTTTGATATAAAATTGGATTGATTAAGCCCAAATTAATTGGTCGAGCTATGAGTTGCAAAAATATTGGGCGAGACGCAGTCAAGCCCAATATTTTAAAACTCATAGCGAGGCCAATTATTATTGGGCGTAAATCATCCATTTTTATCATTATCATGTTTTGGATCCGATATTTTCCCACACTTGGACTCCCCAAAACATGATAATGAGTGAAATCGGTCCAGTCATTTTGATAGTAGAAGCAGAAATGTGTATTCAATTTGTCCATGTTTGTACCTGTGCTTGTGTGTGTGTGTGTTTCAGAGCAACAAGACCTTATCTGCAAACCTCTCCACTGTCAAGCCCCATGTCCCAACCATTCACATATCATGAGATCACCGCACCGAAGCAATAAAGTCCTCAAGAATGGGAAAGCTCCTGGCAACGACGACATCCATACAGAATTCTTGAAGAATATGGCACCTGAAGCTGTGCGATGGCTCCAACTCTTCCTCTCTACTTGCTTGGGATTGTCAGCTATTCCTTCAAGATGGATATATCCTGAAGCCCCCAAAACCAGCAAATGAGCCCAAGAGTTACATAGCTCATAGCTCAGTCGGTTAGAGCGTCGTGCATGTAATACGAAGGTCGCCGGTTCGAATCCGGCCAAGCGCACATGGGTTTTTTCAACACTGCCGTGCGCTGGCCATCTCCAGGGAAAGATTAATAAATACATACACCTTGCTTTTCTGTTACAGAAATTGCCACAAACTGCCACCCCTCCCCGGAACTCTTCCTGTTTTTACAGAACTGATGTAAACATCCAAATTGTTTTCAAACTCGTGGAAGTGATTTCAATTAGGGTCCTTTTCATTATGTCAATTATTTTATGCCATTATGTCCCTTTAAAGCCGTTTTTTTTTTTTTTTTTTTTTCTCGCACAGTTGCACTCTGGTGTGCTGCTTTTTGTCTTACAATTAAGCGCGAAAGCAGGCGAGACTTGTGGTTCGAGAACCGCCTTGTTATCATTATCATGTTTTGGATCCGATATTTTCCCACACTTGGACTCCCCAAAACATGATAATGAGTGAAATCGGTCCAGTCATTTTGATAGTAGAAGCAGAAATGTGTATTCAATTTGTCCTTGTTTGTACCTGTGCTTGTGTGTGTGTGTGTGTTTCAGAGCAACAAGACCTTATCTGCAAACCTCTCCACTGTCAAGCCCCATGTCCCAACCATTCACATATCATGAGATCACCGCACCGAAGCAATAAAGTCCTCAAGAATGGGAAAGCTCCTGGCAACGACGACATCCATACAGAATTCTTGAAGAATATGGCACCTGAAGCTGTGCGATGGCTCCAACTCTTCCTCTCTACTTGCTTGGGATTGTCAGCTATTCCTTCAAGATGGATATATCCTGAAGCCCCCAAAACCAGCAAATGAGCCCAAGAGTTACAGACCTATCTCACTGCTATTCAACATCTAATAAGCCAGCTGACACAGATTGATACGGGAGGTCAAATGATACGGTCGAGGCGGGCAAATTACCCTTGCTGCACCCAAGCTGGTTTTCGAAGAGGTAAATCATAAAAAACTTCATCAGACACAAGACTAGTTAATTACATCGCAACAGCCTGCCCACAAGAAGACAGACGTTTGGAGTTGTCTTCATAGATCTAAATGCTGCGTATAATAAGTCTGGCATCGAGGTCTTTACCTCAAGCTACGCAAATTTCCTGTGTCAAGACTTTGACGTTCATAATGCTGCTCATCCCAAGACAGATCTTTATCCTGGAGATATCAAATGGGCAATGCAGCACAGGAAAACGCAAATTCGGACACGATGTGTCCAACAAGGTTCTGTCCTGGTACCTGTCTTTTCAACATTTATGTCTCGCACATGCCAAAGGGGAATTTGTTACAGTACTCCGACGCAAGACGACATGGCACTTGGAATCGCTGCTGATTCATTTGAGGTCTTGGAAAGAGTGCTGCAGAGACCTAAATAACTTTAGCCATTCTTCCACCGATGGCACTTTTTTAAGACCAGCAAAAACACAAGACCGTAAGCTCTGTTTTTCACCTTGCAAATCGATGCCCCAAAGGAAACTTAAATCACTCTAGACGGAGATAAACTGTCAACATCACGACCCAAACACGAAGTACCTTGGCGTCATAATGGACGCCTTTCTATCAACACACCAAGGCAATCGCTTGCAAGACGCCTTCTGTGCAATCTCCTCAGAAGGGAGCAGGAACTGGATGGGTGGCATCTTTCGACAACACTACATCGACTGTTGCTTTGGCATACTCAACTGCTGAAGACGCTACACCAATATGGAGTCGAGTCACAGTGGATACTCACACAATTTTGATGTCTGAGGGATGCCAATTGAAGACTTTTGTCAGTGATTGCTTTTTGGCGAAGCTGTTGAATATATGCCCATCTGTCTGGCATATCTCCTGCAACCTTAGAAGGAACTTTCAAACGAGTCAAGCTCAACAAGAAGTGTGATGTGATGGATTACCGGGTTGCTAATCCCTCAACCCAACACCCTTTGAGGATGCAGAGCGAATTCAAACGGAATCACTTTGGCCTACCCAATCAAGTGACGCTGCTGTCACGACTCACCCTATCGATCATCTTGGATAAAAGCCAGATGGTCTGAGCAATGGTCATCCTGTACCTTGAACACCTAAAGCAGTTTAAGGACAGCCCATCTTGCAAGCCCAACAAAACTGATAGGAAAGTGTGTAGGTCAACCTCAACAGACTCGGAACTGGCACTTGCCAAATGACACAAATCACTCCTTCACTAGATCGGTGTGGAACTTTCACCAAACTGCGAATTGTGGAGAGTGCACAAACCACTAGCCACATCATAGATGAACTGTGAAATCTATACAAGGCAAGTTCCCCAAGAGGAATTCCAGGCCTGATTCCAACCTGGACGATTGATGAAACATCAGCTAATTAAGAGTTCTTCCCACGGTGATTTTGGGCCTTACAGAAACCAACGATCTGCAATTTTGGCCAAATGAGTTTTTGGTACAATGTCCGAAAAAGGATGGGCTTTCTCATGGCAACGATTTTAAAAGGCACTGATTTTGCTAAATGAAAATAAAAAAATCATAAAAATCAGATATTTTGCGCGTTGTAAACCAGTATAGGTGACATCACAACTCTACAAGTGATAAGACCCAAAAACAGCCTAAATAAGACAAAATCGGAGTTAGTCATATATCCGTACATACACTTACTACAACCAGTAATTGAATGGAGATTCATATCTTTGGCACCCTGTGTTTCGTTAATTCTTCTTTCCTCCAATTGAGTTGCCCAAAAAAGAATTATGAGGAATTCATATTGACTTATCCTGTTTACTTTTAAGGTATCTTGCAAGTTGTGCATAGTATTTTGTCTCTTAGGGAGGAATAACTGATAGTGTCTTTAAAGGGACAAAAAATGGCATGAAAAAAAATTGATATAATGAAAAGGACCCTTACTGAAATCACTTCACGAGTTTGAAAACAATTTGGATGTTTACTTCTGTAAACACAGGAAGAGTTCCAGGGGGAGGTGGCAATTTGTGGCAATTTCTGGAACCAAGGATGCTGACATTACTGCCAGCATTTACCAAACTGAAAAAAAGCATGTTGTCATCAGGTCACAGGACCAGTGCGTATGTGTATATGTGCTAATCCCGGCTAATTCATCTTCATCAGCTCACAGACCCATTGCTATTGTTATGTGCTAATCCCGGCTAATCCATCTTTTCACTTGCCAGATAAATATCTTACTACGAGCCTAAAGTACAATGCCTGAATCCCGGTCTAAAAGCAGTTGTCCGACGGGGAGACCCTAGTTCGGGGCTCCATAGACGAGAAACGGATAAAAGCGTGAAACTAATGTTACGTGATAAGAGTCAAACTGAATCGATGCCCTATTGTTCACCTTGTTCCCGGACTATGAGTAGCCAGACAATAATACTTATACACCCGGCTTCTCAAGCTTTGAATTGTGTGCAAACATGCTAGATACATGTAAAATTCTGTCAGGATGTGGAACACGGCTTTTTGTTACAAAATTGCCACAACTGCCACACCTCCCCGGAACTCTTCCTGTTTTTCACAGAAATGATGAAAACATCCAAATTGTTTTCAAACTCGTGGAAGTGATTTCAATTGGGCCTTTTCATTATGTCAAGTTTTTATTGCCATGATGTCCCTTTAAAAGCCGTTTATCTGCACATAATTATTAGAAAAGGACGGGCTTTCTCAGGGCAATGATACAGTCTGTCTCAAAATGATTGCACATGATGCTATAGGCTGTAATACCCATGCAGGCCACATTGCAATCGATGCCTTACCATCTGAGTCGCAAAGCCAGTGGGTAACCAGACCTTTGCAATGATAGGGGGGACGGGGGTGCCCGCCGAGGCAATTTCCGGGGCGAAATGGGGTCCTTCTCCATAGGAAACACAGTACAAACACGTTCAGATTATTGGGTGGCGGGGGGGGCAAGTGTTCTGAGCAGGGGGTCACTCCCCCGCTGGTTAACGCCACTGTACAAAGGCCAAGTAACTGCCAAATGCAGAGAAGGCCTTGTGGCTCTGAAACCTTCAGGCTCGTTGGTGTGTGTGGGTTGCACGTGGTGGTGTGGGTGTGTTAGAAAGAAATCGGGTGTAAGGGTGACGGACTTTGAACTGAATTACCGAAAAAACGTTTCTTGAGAAAAAGTACCTTTGAAAGAAGGTCAACTTTGCAGAAGTCAATAAAAAGTTCAAATGATTACATTCAAACTTAAATGAGATTAAAAATAATTTATACCATGCATGTATTTATGGAATGACATTTTGATTGAAATAAAGATAACATCCAATGATAAAGTTAACTGTAGGTTATTGACCGAATTATTTTATGCCATTGGTGGAAGTTTCCTATGCTTTACATTGTCTGCAGCACACCAATCGACGGTATCTCGAACATCCGTCACATTGACGTACGGCGTCACCTTTGACAATTTGAATTTGTGTATTTAGTATATTCACGGTAATAACAATACTAATCTATTTTATTTCATATTTGTTTGTGTAAATAGTAATTTTAATCAATTGCTCTTAAAGCAATAATAGCACACTTTTTGAAGAGTGCCCCCATTTTCAAACATTTTGAGATTTTGGTGCAGTTGCATAGGTAATTGGTTAGTCAACTACAATGTGAATGGTAAAGCTCGTTTCTTTAAGGTAGAAAGGGAGGGATTAGACCCCCCAAAATTAATATTTTTTTTTCAAAATTGTTTTTCACATTATTCAACAAAGCACATTTTTCTCTTTAAAATACTTTTTATCCCATTCAAAATCGGACATTTGGTTCGATAGTTATCGTCAATTCTCGTTCACCGTTTGATGTAATGCCTTGGCCTCAAAACAATAGAAAACAAGGAAAAGGTAGTGTCGCAAATTTCTTTTGTTTCTTATTTTTACACCGACTTATTGTTAACATTTTTACTTTTAACATTCGGCGTAACTTCAAAATGGAACATAGTTTAAGTCTGCAAGTAGTATCAAAATTTTCTAAAATTCATGTACTTTCTAATCTGTGTTTTCAAAATTGCTTTCAAAACCTAAAATAATTTGCATAATATGCCAATTAAGTGTTTCTAGATTTAAGCGTTTTTCTTATATTACATTTTTCATGAGTTTGCGATCTTTAAAAAATGTGCAGGCAAAACTATACACCCCCTATAGAGCTGAAACTTTGCACAAATGATCTTTAGACCAAGAGCTGTGATTTGCTCTAACTTTCAATACACTAGAGTTTGAAATTTTGTAGGTTTGGTCAGATGCTCCAAAATTCATGTGTGTCAAATCATATTTTGGTATACCCTACCCCCTCCATATGTGGGATTTTCTTCAAAGTAGACCAATGCATAGATCTTTTCAAAAGCTTTATTTTGACACCTCAATCAACTTTCTGTGACATTTATTGCGGAGCTACATTTTTCAAAACCTGTGTAATTTGCGCTAATTAAATATGCATATAGCTAATTAATATGGCAATTTCTTTTCTTTTTCTTTTTTCTTTTTTATTATTTACCCAAAGAGTTAAGTTTCTATCATGTTTCTTAAGAAAAAATGTCAATCCCTCCTCTTCTACCTTAATTGTGTCGCATAGGAAGGAATTTTTAATTAGAATAATTAATATCGTAACCTGATAATTTAACAGCCGCTGAAAACGTCATTCCATTATGATATTTATTTATTTTGGTCTATTTTTATTTTTACTGATTGTTTGCTTTCCATAATTTACTTACTGAGCATGATAGAATGCACAATGTTCGGAGAGATACCTGTTTCAGCGACACTTGCACTTGAAGACTGAAGCCCAGTACATACATAATAAATCTGTATGCGAGATGTGAAGAAAAACATGCCGTAATTAATTATGAAAGGTTTTGCTAATTTTATGAAATCTTAAGCTGAGAATTAAAGGTTCCAACTGACGTTTTGGTCATTTGAGATGTGGACGTTTTACAACAAAACAATATAAAATAAAAGACATTTTATCGGAAGTGGGTCCTTTAAAGAAATTTTCATTCTGAAAACCTAAACAAATTGTATATCATCGTAAAGATCAAATGTAAATTTCAAAAATATTATCTCGCAAAAACTCCAAATGTCAATGAACCTTGTAATTATCAGCTCGCAAAATTGCTAAAGCTCACATGCCCGAGATTACATTCAACTTGAGATCATTGGTTAAATTTTGAATCTTAACATGGTGTATTTCAGACGCTCTTTACACTATTTTCACGGACTCTTTTTACCCTAAAATACAGGATAATAGTGAGGTAATAACAATTCTCTAATTAACGGGTGCCACCAACTCCTTCCACCCTAAGAGTTTTATTTTCGAATTATTGGCAATGCTCTAGGCTATTTGGGTATCTATCATGCACTTCTCAGACCCCTATTCATCCCCCACACGACCCTGTGCTTGCACATGAACGTCTTCTACATATTATGTACATGTAGTCTCAAATCCTTACTTTGTTTAATGAATGAATCGTTTCTGGCCCGTGCCAATTCAAGTAACCCTCATAGCGCTATTTTGCCGTTGCTTACTGAATTGATGTAGAAGAATCCAGACACACAGTACGGTGGATGTAGCCGTTCGGTCTGATCCATTCTCTGCGAAAATGAAGATTGGCCTTCAGATGTCCATTGCGTTAGAATTTTGGGCATCCCGTTGCCTGTCAATAAAAAAGTGCAATTATGAAAGCAATTAAAATTAAAAATCCTTTAAAAGGAAAGGGCTAGTCAAAAAGGAAATATCCATGTAAAAGGTATGGGAAGGGATAAATCAGATGACATTTGTGGGGATTTTTTGCAAGTTGACTTATGTACTTTTTGCCAAATACTTAGGCCGAGGGTACATATGAACGTATATATTTTAACAACAGATGTTGAATAGGGGCTTTCAAGCCCTGTAAGTTACATTTAAAGGGAAAAATGTGACCAATAAATACTATGAACATACTACACTTATTGCGGGAAAAAAACAATCAACGCTTTATAAGTTACCCACCACAAGATTGACCACTGAAGACTCACATTTTTACCAGCAAAACTGAAGAAGCAAATTCGGACTATTTCGCTTGCCGACGGGACTCGTAAAGTATTCGTAAAGGTTTTTTACAGGGATCGGCCAGTACCAACATGATCAATAACTTCTGTTTTTAATATTTATAAAGCATTCCCAAAATGAAAGCTCCACGTTCAGCAACAGTGTTAACCCCTTTAATTTTACTTCTAATCACCCAAAGACTAAATTTTTTCAAAAATGTTTTCAAAAAATGTTCCATCCACTCCATTGCACTATTCATTCATATACACACTCAGAACATTCGTACTTCATGACATCTTACACGTCATTCCACCGTATTGAATCGTAAATACATGTATCACATTTGATAAGAGTGTGCATTGCAATCTATCTAACTACTTAAAAATGAGATCAAAGGTCATAGGCATCTAGGTAAAGGTCAAACACGGGGGAAGCATAGTGCTAGAAAAAATGAGATCTGTCTGTCCGCCCTATGGCGTTTGACAGCACTTGACCTAGGGAGCGTATTGTTTGGCATACAGGTAGAAACAACGCCTGAGGTTTATTATCAGTTCAGGGTGACCCAAAAAATCAAAAGTCATCGCAGGAGGTCATTGCATATAAAAATGTATAAATGCCAAAAGGACCGCTAACCTGAGGCAAAAGAAAAGTCATGAGGTCAAGATCACACACGCAGGACAAAGTGCTTTAACAAATTTGGCAAGAAACCCAAGTAACCAAGAAAGCTGGGTGACCCCACATAGTTTATCTATACTTGACTGAATTTTTGCCACCATAAAACTATTTTGCCTCACTGTAAAATAATTGTTAATAAGTAAGAACTTTTCAAACCCTGTCTAATTATAATAGTAGACTGAGTTCCGTTTTTCGTCATGATCAAGAACAGTATACGCATGCAGCAAAAAAAAATAAGAACCTCTTAAAGAAAAAAGTGGCTGATCAATCAACATCCGACCCTTCCTGTTTCCTCTGAGCCTCCCTTACATAAGCAATAAATCAGTCCCAACCGTTTGGATAGTGAAAGATTTTGGAAACGTTTTTATTCATAACATTCAAAATGAAAACATTCTTAAAGAGAAATGAGGAATTGGAGATTCCAGAAAGAAGGCCACATTTTTTTTTTTTTTTACAGATTTGAAATGTACAATGTATTAGATAGCAAGTGAGTGAATAAATAAGCCGGATACCCCGTCTTTATGTAATAAGATGATGATGGTGGTAGTTTCTGTCGTGCACGACAGAAGTCAAAGCATGGTTTTCTATAGGGAACAATTAGATAGCAGGCAAGCTTCAAAACAGGTTTTGCGGTTTCTTTGCACATTTTTGTCAAATAAACCTTAGAAATGTTTCGGTAGGTGGTCTCACAACGATTCCAGTGAAATTTTATAGAAATTTCATATCCTAAAAATCTCCTCCCGTCAATTTAAAGTGTATTAAGAGTATTAACACAATTTAATTAGTATTAATTAGCTTAATTAAAAAAAAAATAAAGGCTTTTTTTTATATCATCCTGAACCCGTTGTTCAAGTATTTACAAAATAAAGCCAATCACTTACCTTTCCAATTCCATCCCAGTAAATGGATATTTCCTTCTTTGACTTGCCCTTCCTTTTTAAAGGAATTTTTAATATTTTTTATTTATTATTGATTATCGCACAGATTAATATCCCACGACTTGTTTGCATGTGATGCCCACGTTTAAAGTCCATGGCCCGATCGATAATAGCCCTCGTTCCCAAAAGCCCCGGATTTTACCGGGAAGTAGTCAACATTTTGGTATATCAGAAAAGAAAGATACTATTTTATCATTTTTACCCTGTGAAATTATTGGGGCAAAAGGTTTGGAAGTTATGAGCGGACAAATGTGCCCATTTTTGGTTCGACAATATTAATTGTACATAGTACTCTATGGGCTTTACAAAATTCCACGTTTTTAAACTCTCACAGACAAATGGATTGAAATTGGTGCGAAATTTTACAGATAGAGTTTTTTGGGGTGAAGGCCGATCTATCAAGTTGAAAACATCATATCCTTATATTGGGCAATCCCCTTTAAGCATTTGTGTAATCCAATGCACTCATAACGATTGAAAGACGCTGTTAACCAGGAAAACCACTGTAATAATCAATACCAAAATAAAAAAATATTCCTAACAGTACTATTTCATAATTTTTCGTCAATATTTCATTTTTACGTTTTAAGCTAATGGGCATGTATAGTTTGGGATTATTGGCGCCGCACTCCCCCTGTTGCTGTTACGCCCTCTATATTCCAGTTTTTATTTAGTGTTACCCCGTCGTGTTTTTATTTAAAACGCCTCACGATGTAAGCATTGTGTGGGGAGTGTGATCGCTTTGGATCTACTCTTTTGAAACTGATATCTTTTTCTAAATGTACGTTCATGTTTGATGGCCTATTCTATGAGACATATCAATATGACGTAAAACTTACACAACCATTTCATAACCTATCATACCATGTAGATTTTAGAGGATATAATGGCACAATATTTGTCTGAACACTGCTATTAAAAAAGTAGGTCAAAACCCAAACGACTAGAGCGGGTAGCCCGTAGGCTACCCTCGCCCAAAAAGAGAAGTTCAAAATTTTTCATTTTCTTTTAATTACAAACTGCGTTTCACCCCGTCACTATCAAGGGGCTGTGTCGGCTACCATTCGGGAGTTGCCCACAAATGTAACTTATATTGGACATGGTGGACAGACTCGTACCTCGTAAAAATTGCGGTTCTGAAAACACGTGCCAGTTCCCCTCCATTTCGATAAGAAAATGTATGACATTTGTACAACACCATTTCAGAATGGTACAAAACTCTTACCAAAAATGACCGGGACACTGTTGTCAGTCACTGTAGCGAGTAAATCACTCGACTTCTTGCTTTACAACCCCTAAGTAACTGGAACGAGTAGATTCACTAGTAAATTTATAGGCCTTGCGGCGCAACCCTCTTATTTACGAACATGATTATATCACTAAATGTATAGGCATGCAGCGCAAAACAGTTATTAAGCGACTTTATTGTTCACTTTTACCCATAATTTCAGTATCTAAAGCGACCGTTTTGTTTATACTACGCGACGGCGCCAAACTGTTATATAATCCAATTTGTAAATGTGTCCCCTACATACCTCATGTCGCACTTTAATAATATTTCGGTATACTATTTTTATAGTGTCAAATTTTCAATTTTAAAAGGAAGTTCAAAATCATGATATATTCATGTATTTTAGCTCTTATAATAATCATAAAAAATCTAAAAATATTAATAAAATAGACACGTGAGCCCGCCCCACAAACACACCCAACGGGCATGTGCACAAGAACTCTATACACTTACTGTAATGGCATTGGCCAGATGATTTGATTCGCTTTCGTTTCATGTTTATTCGATATTTTTTCCCTTTGTTAGTGTTGGTTTTTACAATAATAAAAGTTGTTACAACCATGTGTTTTTAAAATATTAAATTTTGAATTATGCTTTACGGGGTGTAGTCGCATATTAATGACGATTTAATACGTAGCAACAATAGTAGGGTCTATACAGAACAGTTTTTGGTCTCGATTTGAGGTTGCAATTAAAAGTGCAAACAACAGACAAAAAGATTAATATCCAAAGATGAATCTTGAAATCACGAAGATTATATTTGAGTAAAAAAGATTGACTATTGAAATCAAGAAGATATGGTGTCTTTGAATGTTCAAAGATCTCATATTGTAAAAGAAAGATTATAGTCATGGATGTTGAAGGGGAATTTATGGAAAATTGAACAACCCCTGGTGGACTCGGCCCTTGAAATTTTGCGTGAAGATTGTAGTCCTGGGGCGGTGTTAAGGTTGGTTGCGTGGTCGTTCTTACAAAGTTTTTGGAATGGTGGTTGGTTTAGAGACAGCAGTTTCCTCGTTTTCACGAAAGGTATGTTCTGGTATGGACGTTTTTTGTAATTTTAAAAAAATATGCAAAACATTTAAAAAATTAAAACGAATCCATGAAATAAAGCTTACGACATTAACATCTTGCTCTATGGGTCACACTCAATGTTAGCCGAATGTATTGTTTGGTGTATGTAACAAGTTTTTCCCCTGCTTCTTTAATAATATAATTCTAGAAATTAAAGGTGCATTTCAAAGAATTCTAGCACTTTCTGTTTTGTTTGAATGGTTTCACTAGAAATTTGAGAAAAGCCTTTTTTCCCAAAATCCACTTAAAAATGCCCCTTTGAGCGTTGTATCGAAGTTTTCTATATACTGCCGAAACATACCGTTGCATCACCAACAAGTTCCGTGGGAAACAAACCCGCAGTTTGATGGGTGAAAAGGGGGGGGGATAACGCAATATATTGCAAAACGATTAAATCTCCGCTTCTGGTCACTAATGTAGTTAAAAGAACCGAAAGAGTCACATATTTGAATTTGCAAAGGCAATAGCTTCAAGTTAAATTGTTTAGACTTCTTATATTTCTAAAGGTATTTTTTTTTACCTAAAAATCTTGAACAGAAAAGGGAAAACAGCTCGTAATAAGAATCGTCACCATTGAATGACAACATGCATGACGTGTTGTTGTATGCTGTCCGTAAGGACAGTAGTAAAGTAATGACTAAAATATCCGATTGTGTCCCTATTAGGTTGCTTTCTTTTGGGCTTATCAATTGTAGGGTATGTTAAGTACCTATACTTGTTACACTAGACATGCCAAAAAAATAAATAACAATTGCAAACATTCAAAACTGATCAATATTTTCAAATGTTCTTTCAGAGTAATTAATTTTGTCTCTGGAAAAGTAATTACGTTGTGCAAAGTTTCATGGAAAAATCCAATGGGAAAGGTGTTTTTGGGGGTTGTTCATGCAACCAACGAGAGTGAAAACGGACATTATTATTGAGTGTTGTCAAATCCTCTCTCTCTCACTTCTCTCTCTCTCTATCTCTCGGCTGCTCTGAGAAACAATCTCTCAATATCGCTCTCTCTCAATCATAGCTCTACATCCCCCCCTCTCTTCTCCATCCTCATTTGGTCCGATCGTTGGAAAGTTTCTCAATTTTATTTTACATTAATTGGTCATAACGTAGTAGAATTATTGACCTGGGACTTGCTTATGTTTATGCTGTTTCATTAGGATAAATGTAACTCACCATTTCTTCGGAATCCAGGAATATGCAGATGTTTAAAAACTGTGTGCAATACGTGCTAAAACAATGAAACAAGTGTAAACAAAATCAATATCCCCGTGAAAATTGACCAATAATATACTATTTTAAATACGCATTCGCCCATATTTATTTATTTATTTTAATTCTTTATTCGGCAATATCGACAAAACAATCAAAAGAGGCAAATACAAATTGATAGAGGATCACAAAAAAGATAAGCAGTCGATATTACGCCAGGATTAGCCCCATAAGTGGCTAATATGGCAACCTTATTTCCAAGGGGGTCCCAAACACTGATCTCTTATACCCATGATTGGCTACCACAAACAGTAAGTGTATAGTAGATCAGTTGAAGAGAAAACCGGCGGACATCTTGGTCTACCAGTACAATTAGCATTCCAGAGACACCTTTTTTCAACAGAAGTTGTATCTAGAGTGCTTGTTAGGGACATGCCATCCCCTACGTGAACAACTTCAAGATACCCGTAATTGAGCTCACCGAATTGGCTTGATTGTTACTCTGTTATGTCGCTTTTCACTTTCCAAGGAAAAACTTTGTGTAAATGACCGGAACTCGTAACCAACCTGCTCGGGGCTCTTTTTGGATAACCAATATGGCCATCAGTGGTTCAATTAGGCCCTTCGAGTAGCCAGGTTTCCCAATCCATGTAATAGAGATCAGTGGTCCCAAACGAAAACTGGCACCTGCACAAGGTGTGTGATAAGCTACTTTTTATAAATAAAAAAAGACACAAAGAGCGGAGAAGCCCTAAGAAACTCGCACTTTAAAGGTATCATTAAAAGAAAAATTCACGATATAGCCTATTTTACAGTATTTTAGCCGCTCCCCAGATAATAGCACGCATATATTGGCACAACAATGGTCTCCCCATCGGAACTTGGCATCGGGACATCACGTGGCTAAACGTATATGGGGCCACTATTGGTTTTCCATTGGCGATGTGATTCGGGCTTCATATAGGCATCCTTTAATGGTCTCAATTATTGGGCGCATCATATTGGGCAATCGCCAACCACCAGGGCCCCAAATATATGAGCCAATATGGGCTAACGTTGGCCCAATATTGGCCTTGTAGCTAAGTGTTTGCCCTAAAAAAAATTAAGCAGAGGTGAGAGAAAACAATAAAAACATACAGAAATACGCTAAAATCTCTCAAGGACTATTGTTTTGATCAGAACCAAAATATTTCAAAATATTCACTATATAATAACCAATTCAAAAAAAAATAAACTATTTGAATAGCTTAATTATTTAATAATTTATTTAAATATAGGCAGGTTGCAAATATATTTATTTTGCCAATAAAAACAATATTGAGTATTACCAATATTGTTCAATTCTATACCAGCATTGGCCCCATACTGTGCAAACATTGGGCCCGGCCAATTATTTGGTCCAATTTTTGGGCCCCCGATGGAGAAAATAAATAATATGGGACCCGATAACTGTAGCCAATTCTGATGGTCCGATATTGATTATATATTGGGCCTATATTGGCCCCAATATCTAAATGTTAATCTGGGTCATTGTTCCCTTATAGTTTGAAGGTTTCTGGGAAGGCTCTTGTGCTTACGTAGAAAATCTGAAAGCCTAAAGGCATTCGTTTGTATTATCCTTGCCCCCCTCCCAAGGGAAACCATCTTCCGAATACTGTCCCCCGAAAAGTTATTCAGTTGTTAAAGGTGCATGCAACCATGAAGAGGATTTCCACAATCAGGTGTCATTTAAAAATGAACGCCCTGAATCATGAATTGGTTACTGATGTAAAAACTTTCCATCAAAAAAGATCCCCATCTGAAAGATTAAGGTGCATAATTAGTTCTTTGGTACAAAAAATGTGTGAAATTTGATAATTTCGTTGCGGAGCAAAATGCTATATAAATAGTAAAAAGGGAACTTCTACCGGTCATGAACGTTTTCATAGGTGGTTACGGTCCATAACGTAAACGTCATTCCGATTAAAAGAAGGCGTTCGGATTGTAGGTCTATATGGTTGCATTGCGAACTAGCAAATACGAGATCTCAGCCGTTTTACATGAAATTACAAGCGAATCAAAATCATCGTTGGTTTGGTTCCGTTTCCAGACATTCTGCAACCATTACAAAGTATGTGGTTCTTATCTTCTTGAACACTGCCATACGACAGTGCCTTGAAAAATCTCTGGTTGCAACGATAGGATAAAGATATAGCATTAGTCTTCGAACATGTGATATTGGTGTAGTTTCGTGTTTGCTAAGCTTTTAAGATGTTTTATTACCAATTTACGGCCAACACAACTTGATGAAAAGCGATTCATATGTAACCACACACCAGGATTATATAATGTTTGAATTCGTATTCGTTTCAGTATACGGATGCCCTTCAGGTCTTGGGAGAACCAATTAGAGAATAAAAAGATAGAGATTTTTGTTTGTGGCCATCTTAGATGGTGTCATAATGATGGGCATCCAAAATTGGAGTGGTGGATGCCGGCGCAGCGGTATCCACCACGATTAAAATATGGATGCCTTATCAATTATGACACCATCTTAAGATGGCCAACAAAACAAAAAATATCATCTATTCTCATTCTTATTTAGAATTGGTAATTTTGCTTTTATCGACAAATTTTTTATTTGTCATAAATTCTTTCTAACATATTCTTTTTATCCAGAGGGGTCCAATATAAGAATTACACCCTCTTGAAAAAACAAATGTTTCAACCAAAGGAACCACCAGTCATCCGCGGGTGATGTTCACGCTGAGTAATTGCATTGCGTACAACGCAGAAATGCACGAGCCAGTATAAACCGCGACGCTTGGTGTGTGTGTATTGTATTCGACTGCACCGCGTAATTGCTGCACGAACTATCCATCTATTACCCAGAGTCATGATGGGCGGAGCTTTGACCTTAATCCAATTCAAATTTCTTGCTAACAAGATAAACAACGCACACTGAATAAGAATTACATTTATTATCCCATTACTTATAAATTTGGATTACACGGGATAGCTTAGAGTGTCTTCTTTTTATTGGTGTCGGAATAACAGATTCAACACTTCAAAAGATACATATTTGTTCCAAATCGCTTGTTCTATGAAATTAACATATCCGACAAAACAAAGGATATTTCCAATTTGGTATGTTCAATATTCATGAACATAAATTTCCAAGAAAGCTAAGAAAGTGAAGTACCGACTATTAAAAAACTCAGCTATTCTGTGGATTTTTACAGTAAAAACTCATATTTTTCATCTAATGATAGGTAGCCTACTAACTTTTTCCATCGAAGATGGTATAAAATCGGAATAGATAAAAGCCACTACATTGCAAGTTACCCTAGCATATGTGTAGCAAGCAAATGAATGGCAGAATATCACAGTCATGCACAGAGTTGGGTGGTTGTCTCATGTAGCAGTGCAAAGTCCTTTGGTTCCAATTATTTTAAGAATTAAGGACATGGTATATGCCTACTAGGAATTTCATTTACATTTCCTAAGCAGCTAGAAACAAAACTGTTGATTGGATGATAGCGCACCCATCACAGTGGATAACTGCTCAGTTCATTGACATGTAATGGATGATATGATCCATGGTTTTGAGAGTACCATTATGTGTTCAATGCCCAGATAGCACACACTATGAGTTACAATATGCTCATCAACCAAGGGCACAGTTCAGTGGGTTGTACTTGTACATGCATTGACATGAACTGATCTTGTGTATTCTAGGTATCATATATTATACACAACACTCAGGGGTGTGTTTTCTAAATACACTTGTGAATGAAAGCTATTGAACTGTGCCATAGGAGTTGATACTTCATTGCCTCATAGTGTCAAGCATTGTTTTGAAACTTGTTTCCTGTAAGTGAATTTTGTAATCTCGGTGCAATGGACTGTGGTTAAAATATTTAGAATCTATTTGATAACAAGGGGCACTCACCTATGAAATGGATATGGCTGTATAAAGGCTGGCATTTTCAAACCAGTGGTATTTCAAAATTAAAGGTTGACGCATGAGTATGGTTGATGCCTGAAATATATACTGTGGTTATATTATCTCTCTAATATACAAGGGGGTTTCCTATGATCTCTGAGTATTTACACTAACATATTAAGTACTAACATCCTCGCTAAGCGATGGTTGTCTTTTTAAAAGACTATTCTTGTTTGACATGTATTAGAGTAGCCGAGTAGCGCTACTTACCTTTTGCACGAAACCTTTGGCATTGTTGACGCAACAATTGATTCTTTGCTTTCCAACACTGTCATCTTTTGAAATTTGCAGCTCTGATTTCTTTAGTTGGTCTGGACAGACGCAAAGAGGCGGTCCATCTGCAACGGGTGGTTTCTCGATAACAGCCTCAACTGATTTACCAGCTTGAGCAATTAGCTGTGCCTGTACTTTGTCAATATCATTGTCGAGAATTACTGATACTCGCCAAGCGATAATAGCGAGTATAAAACATTCTGCAGAGAGCACCAATAAACCAAAACTAAATGTGTGTTTTAGAGAACCGTTTAAATTGCTTGTACAGGCTAATTTTGTTGGAAGGATCACTTCGCTTAGTTGGCTTGCCATCACAAATATCTTCAAATAATAAATGCAATACGCTTTTAGCTGGAACAAATATCCCAGCGTTTTGTGTAGTCTGGTGAGCCGTGGATGTGTGTGTGGGTGTATAGTTGGTGTATGTTTGTTTGTGTGAGCATGCACGTTGAAATCGCTTCAATAGAATGACCTGGTACCTGGTGATAGCATTATCTCAAAAAACACGCGGTCAAGTGTTATTGCAGCAGTTGGGTAATTCCCGCCACTCATACAATGTCAAACCCAAAATTACCGATATTTCGCAATCTTCTGTGAATTGAGAAGTTAAAAATATCTGCATGAATGGTCACCCCACCCCCGGGCACATATACGCCTATATTGTAACAATAGTTGCAGATAGTTGTTTATCCAAAGCAATCTAGCCATTCTATGCTTTACGGTTTTATCTAGAATTGGATACATAATATTGTAGTAAATAGATTGCAAGTTGCAACTTCAAAAATGAAAGAAGTGACGAGTTACGTGATATTCAATATTCCCCTCAATATTTTGTTTGCACGTATTTTGATGGTCTTGTATTTTTTTAGGATACGCCATGACGTTTAGCATCTGTTTACAAAATGAGAGCAAGATGTGCTTTGAAAGTGTTTACTCGCTAAACATATTTTACGGGCATTACGGCCAGTATACTGCTGCGACTTAGATTTCCCATAATATGTTTGTATTGTAGTGGTGCAGCGCAGAGCCTGAAGCCCAAGGGGAAAATGATATAAGGCCTATATAGGCTAAAGCCGGTTTTTTTTTTTAGTTGGGCTCCAGAACTAAATGTAATCCGGTGTTTTGTGCTGAAAAGTATTATTTTTCAAAACTATAGCCTATTTTTAATTGGAACACACTTCTTATGGTGAAAAAATTGAAATTGATTACGAGTTGAGTCTCTGGAGCCAATCCCCACCATCCACTAACGGGAAGATTCATACAAAAAATTGGCCACGAATAAGTGACCTCTGACAGTTGATGGCTACGCATATATGACATGGTTTCAGATTCGACTGAGGTTTTACTGCCAAAATTGTAAAATGTGAAGGTGCTATAACAATGAAACAAACATGTTTTCTACGTTAACATTTTGTGTAGAATCCAAATCTGAAGTAAAAAATGCAAATGTTTGATGCGATCCGAGATATCGCATTTTGGAGTATTGCGCATTTTGCTGAAAATTGCATCTTGCTTTGAAAAAAAAATCTCAAATATTTTGCAGTTTGACAAAAATGTAATACTATATTCTTGTGGGAATATGTTTTGAGCATAATCGATTAACTTTTCAACAATGTCGCCCTTTCGTATTTTTTTCGCGGGTTCTCGAAACGCTAAATTTTAGGTAAAATTTGGATTCCGCAAATTGAAAAAAAAATCTCAAATTTTAGACAGGGTGAAAAAAAGTTAATACCATAACTATGTAGGGACTTGCTTTGGGCATAATCGATTAAATTTTCAAGCCTATAGCTCTTTTAGTTTTCTCGTACTTCCAATTTTATTGAACAGCAGTATTTTTTTTCGCGCACTGGAAAAATCAAGGGGTAGGGGAAATATTTTTGTATTTTTGGAATTATTCCTATAGGCCTACCTGAAATGAACCAAGTTAGGTATCAATTTGAAGCTCATGAAATTCTTCATCAACTGACAGGTAAATCATCACTGTAGACCCTTCGATGCCTTCCTTTCCAGAGATGTGATTGTGCAAAGCAAAATTTTGTTCGAAAGTGCTAAATTTTGAATGTCGTTTGTCACGGGACATGTCAAATTTGAATGGTTCTGGTGTGCATATTATGAAATAATTTATAAAACAAATACTTGAATGCATAAGTTAGTACCTTTAAATGATATATTAACATTATAAAGGGTCATTGTAGACTCTGCAAGTATTCAAAGTTGGTAGGTGAAAATTGTTGTCACCCGAAAAGTGCAATTTTCGGACAAAATCGGCCACAAATCAATATTTTGTAGCAAAATGGTGTATGATACAGGGTTTTCGATTAAAAATTCATAATCGACGGACAATTTTACCCTAGAAAAGACATCTTAAAAATTAAACATGGTTATTTTTGCTCGGATATGATTTTTTTTCGCACTTTGGCACTAAAACCTAGGTCAATTCTGAAACCATGTCATATGTGCAATTATGTTACTACCGTAAAAAAATCACTATAAATGATTTGATAAATCAGAAAATCGAAAAAAAATCATATAAAATCAGATTTTTG
>JAMKCH010006182.1:0-47033 GCA_023653785.1 Ophioderma brevispina
CCAGTGCAAAAATTGTATTGAAAAATGCATTGTGGGAAGAACACTATATCTCCTCTTGAATACAACTATAAAATGAACGACAACCAAAGATGCATTTTGAAAGGCCACATTTATTGAAGTAAAATAACACCAAAGCGCTTAAGAAATAATTGATTATTTTGATTTTATTTTAGATTTATTGTTGTTTTGACTAGAGAACAAATATGTATTATTCTATTTCTACTATACGGTTCTTTCACAGAAGGTAAATTATATGTTAACTGAACATTTGTTTGACCTCCAGATCATATCCAAGCATTCGGAGATGCACCATAGTTCATTTGAACATTTCAGATATATCTGCAGGTGATTCTTTTGTATTCTCTGCATGCTTGGGTTGTCCTGGAGGATAGTCTGGCCAAGTTAACCTATTGACCAACTGTGCAAGAGCCATATACAGGCTGTCCCAAGAAATGTTAACACTCGGGGACATAGGCAGTTTGGTTAAAGTAAAAATGGGTCTTTGTTTGGTACTCCTTTAAAACCAATAAATTGCGCCCCCCCCCCCATAAGATAAGCTCTTATTTACCATTGATTTCAATCAAATCCGATGCGTAGAACTAAAGATATGCTTCATCAAATATGAGAGTGCAAAATCAACTTGGTCCGATTTTTGCATCTAAGCATTTGAAATGCATGATGAAACATGAATACACTTAACTATACACAATCCCGTGTGCAAATGTTGTACATTTTATTATAATCCCACTACCGCTTTTTAATACTTATAAAAGATTCCCATTACATATTTTCTTCACTATCAAATGATTATAGTTTTTAACTACAAAGAAAAGTTACTTGTTTTGATTTGCCAGCCTCCACTTCTAATAATATCTTAAGGTTTTGACATATGCCCAATAAAACGTCAGTGTACAGGTACCCAATTACTGCCAAAATACTCTCGATTCGGTAGTCCGTATAATTTTATAGGAAAGTTAATGAAACAGTTGATTCTGTCGGCATTAGAAGTTTTGTTATTAGCACCTGGACGTACCGATGAGGTTGACGTCTACATCATATTATTACCAATTGTTAGAAGTCGTACCGAGTCTACCCAGGCTGTTTTGCTCAAGGACAACGCCATACTTTTGCGACGTACGACTTCCATTGGTATAAGTTAGATAAATGTGCATAAAACTGTTAAAGTTGCGCTCTGAGAAATTTTAAATTGGTAATAACTACATGACTACATTTCGCGCCCATAATATTAACATCGTGCAGAAGTACTTTCACTGCACCATTGAAATAGGGGGTTTCTTTTCTACATACATTGGCCGGTGAATAATAATTTCCGAATTGTGTTAGGAGAATATGGTCTATTAGCCGCTGCATTTTGAAATTCAAGTATAAGCAATCCTTACATTTAAATATCGCTGACGACCTTTATTTTGTATCACTTACCCAGTAACCATATCTATCTTTCTCACTATATACAAACCGATTATATACATTTGTCATTAATATTATGTTACATGCCTGAAGGTACTCAACACTTAAATAAAAATATTATGGCATGCGCTATTGATACAAAAATAAAGTATATAAAGTTATTCTGCAAAAGGTATAAAACTGGAAACATTTTTTTTGAAAACAATGCTTACGTACTTCTTTGTTGATTCATAATACATTCTAGAGTCAACTTCTTTCGACTATTTTTTTTAAATGACTATTGCATGAATTGAACTGCTAGAGATTTTCTTTTTATGTGCACCTTAATTCTATACTGGTAACAAGTGGCTTAATCCGTTATAATGCATGTTTGGGGTAAGATATGATAAAGCTGTCTTTAAGCGAGAGTTCTTGCATATTTCCATGAGGTGGATATTGATGTTATTGATGTAAGGGTTCAATCCTTGATCATATTGGAGACTAGAACTAGGTCTTTGTTTCAATTACAAAACATTGTGATACTATGTACTCCATACGTCGCTCAAGTGAATAGTACAAAAAGGTTCAAAGTCATATTAAAACTTAATTTGTCGCTGCTTTCATTCAAATAACATTTTGTTTTCCGTCAAGAAATCTATCGGTTGTTTGCAAAAGTGTATTATGTGAATCCATCGTTAGCACTAGTAGCCACGCCTAAGTGATGCACCGGGCTGAAAACAGAAAAAAGAAGATAAAATGTGTTAAATACCTGAAAAATCGGTTAAAAACACAAAATGTATTATTTTTGCCTTGTTCAGGTTTCACTTTTTTCCGGTTTTTGGTCGATTTAAATGTAGAGTATCAAAGCTGATCTTGTTTCAATAGGTTTATTGCCATTTGGTCTAATCCCATTTAGGTCTAATAGCCATTTGGTCTAACTTCAATTGGTCTAAACCCATATTGTCTAATACCAATTTGTCTAATAACCATGAAGTCTAACATCCACTTTATCTAAAAACCAAAATGTCTAATAGCCATTTGGTCTAATGCCCATCTAGTTTAATGCCCATTTCGTCTACTACCATTTGGTCTAATAACCACAAACCCCATTTGGTCTAATTCCCATTTGGTCTAATATCCATTTTGTCTAATATCCATTTTGTCTAATATCCATTTTGTCTAATATCCATTTTGTCTTATATCCATTTTGTCTAATATCCATTTTGTCTAATACCAAATGGGTATTAGACCAGATGGATATTAGACCAGATGGATATTAGACAGATGGATATTAGACCAGATGGATATTAGACCAATTGGGTATTAGACCAAATGGATATTAGACAAAATGAATAGTAACCAATGGGTATTAGACCAATTGGCATTAGACCAAATCGGTTATAGACGATATGGATATTAGACGATATGAGATTTAGACCAGAAGAATATGAGACTACATGGCTATTAGACTAAATGGTTATTAGCCTAAATGGTTATTAGACTAAATGGTATTAGACCAATTGGAGTTAGCCAAAATGGCCATTAGACCAAGTGGGATTAGACCAAATGGCAAGTCACCGTTTCAATACATTAATTAATTAAAATATGTTTATCCAAGAGACATTTTGCCATATTTCATTCCACCTCATTCCCTAAGGTTATGACAGCACAAATTCAAGGATACCAAGTAAAAATACAGGAAGTACAATCACAAGTAAAAAAGCGTTCCTATAAAGCTCATGTATTACAATCATCAGAAAATAGTTCTATAAATTTCGGGTTAAATTTGAACACATGTTTATTGGCATGACACTAACAACGTTGTAGAAATAATAGGTTTCAATAAATATGGTATAACCACTAGCACTTTTTATAAAATGAAAATTGTAAAAACTTCAATCTTCCCCCACAATAAAAATTAAACCACTCCGTAAACATAAGCGAATAGAAGACAAGGGTCCAGGGAGTCCAGACCCTGACCTTTTTTACCACATGATTTTTTAATCTTTCGAGATAGCCCCCCCCCCACCCACCTGTATCAAACCGAGTCCGCCCTGGCCCTGACCCTTATATATCTGGAGCGTGAAACGACTGGTCCTAATCAAAATCGCACTATGTTACTATACTATGTTATGTATGGTAAAACCTCACTCACCGGAATGCCCGGTTGGCCGTATGGTGGAGGTGGAAATGTAGGACCATAACCAACACCGGGCGGAGGTGGTGGAGGGCCATAACTAATACCAGGTGGAGGTGGTGGAGGTCCGTAAATAGACCCTGGTCCTGGTCCACCAACAGGAACCGGAACTCTTACACGGCGGATTACCCTTACAACTTCCTCTGGTTCTGGCTCCGGCTCAGGTTCAACCAGAAATACAGGTTGAGGTTGAGGTTGGGGTTGTGGAAGTAGAGGTTGTGGTTTTGGTCTCCTCATCATAAATACCTCCTCCCTTTCTCGTGGGCGTGGTCGGAAGCAGATGCATATTAGGAAGGCCATGAGGAGAAGAAGCAGAACAATGCCTGCCACGGCTATGGCAATGATGATACCCAATGTGAGAACTGCAAGAAAACAACAGAATTAGTCATTGTTTGCTGAAAACACGTGCATGAGGACCATCCTTCAGCCGTACTTGCTTTTGTTAATGGAGAAATCGAACTTTTCATAAGGAATTAGAAAATTTGTCCCTGAACATAAAATCATTCTGAGACGCTTTGGTGAATACTAGGGCATTGTTGTGCAAGTAGCATTTTAAACACTTTCCAATTAACTTAAATGACCCCTAGATTATCGTTGAACCCTTCAGCCAAATCACCCCATATGACCATCATCCTCACAAACCAATTTGTAATTACCTAGCAAATAATAAGCAGACCTTCTTGCTGATTAGCAGTAAGATTAATCTTTACAAACATTACACATATATTTTTCTCTTTTGCTTTTTTGTAGAATGGCCATTACCACCATACTTTATAATTCCTAAATCTCATTTGAATCAGACTTACTCGTGATGGTAATTGTGTGAATTACATTAGCCCATAGAGGTAAATTAACCGTAAACAAACCACTGTAGCATACTAATGAGAACGATGTCAGTTAAAATATTTTGCAGATAGATGAAGGAAATACAAGCTCTAATAGCAACCACAATCTCAGGTTTGAAAAAGTGCTGCGATGCTGGGTTCCGAGGTGGTGCCCTTTAAAGGTTTTACAAAGTCATGACCATGTCCCTTTAATGGGACCTACATGACCTTACAAGTAGCTAACAATTTTTTACGCTTCACGCATCTTGCCTGAAAATTAACACACAAATTGTCGCTACCAAAGTACCACCCCCGACATTATTGATTAATACCGCCAAAATGCTTTTTTGGCCAAAAGGTGTTTCCATAAGGTGACCCCTTCTTTCTGACCACCCTTATGAATCGGAAAACCTATAATGGAATAAACCACAACGGTTTATGTGGTTTATTCCGTTTAAGTTGCCGAATTCATAAGGGTGTCAGAAATAAGGGTGCAGCCTTTGGAAACACCCCAAGTTAATTCACCTTCTTGTACTTGACATCTTTAATGTTAACCGTGGCAACGGTTATGTCACACAGCGAGCATCGGCTCCTTCAGGATCAGTGAGATGTACAGTGAAAAATTCTTGCTCTTCGTCTCCATCATAATCCAGAATGTCACCTTAGACCGTCTGTGAACGTGTGATGCGGATCTAAAACAACACCGACCGTTTCCTTGGTACGGTAATCCTGACCTGGGCTTGCACTACCGGAGTTGGTGTAGAATCCTATAATATCCATTTTACAAAATAGAATTGTGTTTCAATAATGGTAACCGTATTTTGACATTAAGAAAAGAGGGTGCAAAATTCCCCTAGATTCATTATTTCAAAATAAACCATCAACACGTTTAAAAAACACCGTTTTCCCACAAACACTTTGCGTAATCACTCATAACGATAATGTAGCTTCCCATTGCAATTAATTGATTTTATTCGTGGAAGACGAAAAATTGGCTAGTCTCTGTGATTACGTAGTTTGTGAAGCATACCCAAAAACGCAGTAGGAATTGTAAATCAAAGTGGTTTTTTTAACATTCTTGAGTTATTGGCCTATTTGTTTCATATTTTTTCCATACCATGTGCGAAGAACATTTGTGTTAAACTTACGGAACACGAACCGGGCTTCATCAGTACCCGGACCATTCGCTTACGTAAAATACACCTTGCCATCGTCCTCATCAATGTTGTATGTGCTCTCACCGAATGATTCCAAACTGGCAAGAAAATTAAGGAATTACATAAAAGTCTCCATCACAGTGTAGGATTTATTCTTAATGATAGTAAGAAATAGTTCTATCAACCTTGTATATAATTTATTTTTATAACTGTTCGCTTCGTTTTTTTTGTGTTTGCTTGTGTTTCTATATTTTTTCTGATTTTTACCTGATCGGTCCGGTGGTGGTTCTGGTGTGGCTGTAGCGTAGATTCAAGTGATAGTGGAACAGTACCAAATCTCTAGATCCAAAAACAGCGCCAATCAACTGGATCAAAACCCACGAAGAGTAAATGTTTCACTTTCTTCATATCGCGTCGATGTTCACTTAATAGCAAATTTCTTCCTGTTCGTATCTATCGGAACGTAACGGCGAGAGTTCACTGTATCGTAATCTTCAGCGTCTGTTGCAGAGCCGCTTACACTGACAAGTCCTGGAGAGAATAATCATAATAATAAAGGGAACAAATCGATACTCAACCGGCGGGCATTTTCCGGTTCTGCCGGTTCCAGGCGGTTCATTTATCCCGCTCAATCTTCCTTTAATAATCCGATTAAGTAATTCAGCAAACTCAATGAATTAAATTGAAAACGCCCGCCAGTAGATCATTGAATTCTTCACTAATAATAAATAATACAGTGCTTATAAATCGCCTAAACGTAAGAAACGTCGCAATGCGCTGACATAATATTACAACCCGAGCAAAACAACAAATATAGCATTGATGCCCATTAAAGAATCGGCAATTGAAATATATGCTTTGATTCTAGTTGAATTGTGTGAGAGATGGTGCATTGCGAATCTCGATCCGGCAAATTATTCCACCACCCTTTAAGGAGCAAGCAAATGGCAAAACTCTTTCAACCGTTCTGATTTAGTACGAGCAGGAGTCTTCAAAAGATGAACGAATACGCCGGGAAGGAACAGAGGGCGAAACAGTTCGAGAGTAGAGGTGCCATGCCACTGAGAATTTTGTATGTGAGGAGACCTTTGTGAGCATTCCTGTTTTGAACTGGCAGCCAGTTGAGATCGTATAGGACTGGTGTTATTACCCGGGTGTTATGAGCGCACGTTTTCTGTACAGAGTGGCGAGACGAGCAGCAGAATGTTGTATTCTTTGGAGCTTTGAGGTCTCCTTCCCAGGAAGACCAATGAGAAGACTGTTATTACTATCCAACCGTGATGTGACAAAGGCGTGGATGAGTTTCTCAGTAGTTGCTTTGTCCAGATATATGTGTATTTGATCAACCTTTCTCAGAGCAAAGGATGCCCCTCGACATATATTATTAATATGGGGTGACACGTGGGTTACAAATAAGGGTTACAAATGTGCTTTCATCAAAACCAATACAATGAAGAAGGATAAACAGGCTTTCAGAATATATTTATTTGGTGTTATTTGGACCTTGGAGGAAGAAGTTATGCCTATTTTGCTGAGAGACTTAAAGATCCGTCAGCAGTGCTTTCGGTAAAAACATTTAACACTAAATTATTCAGCATGTGGGAGAATAATTGCGGATTACAAATTTAATATCCACGCGATTATAAAATAAAATGCTGAGTGAAAAAAATGTTCAATGTCCCAAATGAGAAAGTTAAGTAACTGATGTGAGATCTCAGTTTACTTTGGATCAGCAAGTTTTCATGGTTTTAACGTACAACGAAACTTGTACAACGAAACTTGGGAGTCACAGTGAAACCATAGGTGGTTTCGTATTCAGCTTGAAAAGAAAGTGTAATTTATTTATATCAATATAAAATTAAATCAAATGATATATTGAGACAAAGTTCCATTTTATTGAACAATTACAAAAGGAAATAATATCTTGTGGACAGGGAAAAGCCAGGTCTGGGTACACCGGAGAATTGACCGTGGATCCAAGTAGAGAGATTTAGAATTAGCCGAAATATGTAGAATGTTAGAAGATCGAAAACCATACAGAGAAGCATGTAAAAGGTTAAAACGGTCGTGGTGAATAATAAAAATGAGAATTTTAAAGAGCTCTCAACTCTGATCACATGGACTCATACCCAACAAACAAAAATACATGTTTGTTGAATTTGTAAGGCAGCCATACAAGAATACATTCAAAGCCACACTTGAACCAAATGGATATAGAATTGCGTAAAACAAAGAGGCTTGTACTAAAATGCCAACATTCAATGAAATGAACGATGAGGTGAGCAGAGGAAGGTAGAATAACAAAGTCATATGATGGGTACGATCATATCAAATTAAGATGGCTTTACAATGAAAACCCGACTGAGGGGTAAGACAGTGATTAAAGTGGAAGTTTGAGAGCATTATTCATAACAACCTTTGACAGAAAATAACATTTGTCAAATAACAAGCGTAAACAAGTTGCCCGACATCCTCCCACACCAGCACGAGCCCCGTATTCATCACAAAAGTCGCGACATAATTTTGCAAAAATAAGTTTAACACAGCGGCACTTTACCACAATAGGAAGATACCAAAGCCATATGCATCAAACTCAGTGAAATTAAAGTGGGGCAAAATCAACAATAAAATGGAAATACATGTAGATCAATTGAAATACCATATGATGATTAAACTAAGACTATATTGGCAGAGGATATTGAATTACACTCTCAGGGACTGACTTTTAAATTAAGGTGGTACTCGGTAAAAGCTCTCCTGGCAACAATTGGGGAGCTTTGAGGAGAGCTGTTCATGACATTTACCACTCTTAACCTGGGATAGAGCAGAAACTCAAGAATAGTTTTATATCACTCTCCTACCAAGTGCTTAAGGAGAGTTGTAGGGGAGCTATTACTCTCCCTAAAAGTCAGTTCCTGCAGTAAGCTGATACAGACAAAACAACCGGAATGAAATTGAACGCCCATTAATATAAATGCAGGTTGAGAGGTTGGGGTGATCTGATGAGCATTACAATGGTACGCTATGCAAATATATTAAATAACCCTTAGGAAATATAAATCAAATATAAATGCAATGACTTGTAACGCTTATGACAAGTATGAATTACCATCAAGCAAATAGGTCATTGTAATTATATGATGAACTAGGGCTGCATTGAAAGTGAACCACAGTACAAAAGCAATGAGTTGACATGGATTGTAAATGATAAATTCGATCAACATCGTTATATTAATTTTGTTTACAACAAGTCATGTGAATATAAAAATAAACATAAAAGTAAATGTGATTTTAATGGTAACAAATTTAAGTTGGATAAACTAATATTGAATATATTTAATATGCAATTTACATATATTGAGTTCCAGCAAAGCCATCAACTGTGTTCCAAGGCAAACTATTCTATTATGATCCTGGCTAAGATCATGCAGAAACAATGCAACATTTATCCCAGATTGAGAGACGGAAGAAATTTGGAGATGAAATAAAGTGTTTATCTGAGTTCAGATAAAATATATAAGCACAAAATATTATTTCAGTTTGGGACAACGAAAAAAGTTACAACGGAATATTCCACGGTTTAAGCATAAAAGTAGTGTATCAAGCTATTACGTTTAAAGTAACTTTATAGTTTGTGAAGGTCCACTATCCATCTTGGATCCATAGCCAACTATTTGTCCCTTTACATACGCTGTGCCTCACGGTATATACAAGGTGTCCACAAAAAAATGGTGCAAGACAAAGCGCCCTCGTTGGAGGTGAAAACAATAAAATAGTGGCGTAATATTTACATATTACAAATGAAGTCTTGGCTTTTGAAAACTGTTTACAGCAGGGGTGACCAACCTTTTTGAAGCAGGGGCCGCATTGGTTGAATCCACAGCTAGTGCAGGCCACAAACAAATAATGGGGGGGGTGTCTGAAGTTTAGTTTATAGCCTCCTAGAGTCTGGAAATAAGAATCATATCTATACTACTTTTTGCCGAAAAAGGAACCCATAGATATACCAGAGGTGTAGATTTTAGGCCGAATTTCACACCATTCAAAAAATTGCCATTTTATGAAAAATGTCGTCCTTTTTAGCAAATTTGGAAAAATGATAGCTTCAGTTTGATGAAATTGGACTAATTTTCCAACATTTTTTTTTAAAGTTTGGTTGTCAGATTGAGGAAATTGAACTAATTTTCAAACTATTTTTTTAAAAATTAGAGAAAGCGACCCATTTCTACACCAACCAAAATTGTCATAAAAAAGGGGCAACATGCATAGCTAAGCATGATTCGATTGTGTTAAGTTATCCCATTCTGTGAAAAGTGGCACAATTGGTATTTCACCCTCTCTTGGATTATTCGTCATATCTCTAGATTGCAACAACCAAATCGAATGCTGTAAACGGTATTCAAAAGCCAAGACTTCATTTATGACATGATGTAAATATAATGTCACTATTTTATTATTTTAACCTCCAACGAGGGTGGTTTTGCCTTGCACCATTTTTGTGGACACCCTGTAGTCATGCGTTTCTTTGTAAAGGCCTTCTGTTCTGAGTGGCGTTGAGTTTTTAAACTTCTTCTTTCCTCTATGTACATTGGCACGCTCAGAATATGAAATTAATTTCATAATGATTGGTCTTGGTCTTTGTGTTTTTCAATCACATATTTGGGGGTTAGCTTCGCCCAGGCGGTGAGTACGATCAAAGTCACTGCAAGCTAAGTTGACCTTCAGTTTATTTCAGGTGGCATTGCCGTGGTGTCCTCGTTTGTCCTCGCATGGAACGCACAGAGAGTTGTTGCGCCTATTTACTTTTCAGCCTCACGACGTCTGCATGTGTTTGGACTTAATCTTTCTCCATTTTTTATTCCTTTTGTTCTAGGATGGAAACCTCGTGTTTGGTATCCTAGTGTAGACACACTGTTTAATGTCAGATTTCAGCTTCTGATTGTGATTGTCTAGAAAGAGCTCGTATACGGCATCTACCAAAGGATTAAACACTTCTGTGAGAGTAGAACTGTTGATATACTATTGATGACACCATGTATAATCAAGTTAGAGTCATGCAGACTTTCTTTATAGCTCCCTAACGTCAAACAGTGTACGCAGTATCACTTACAGTTTCTTCAAGATCTCCCGTCACTTGAAGCTGCCGAATTTTGCTCCTACAGTTCAATATCGTCTCAAGAATTATTTGATGAAATTTTTGGGTAATGCCTTTCCCACATTTTAGTGGCATTTGATCTCTTCTAGTTGCAGTACAAGTACCTAGGTGGTAGACGTATGCATTGAGGGAAAGGTCGAAATTCAAAATATGGCGATAATAGTGAATTTTTTGAGTGCCATAATCCTAAACGATGTAATCCTCTTAGCAGTGTTTTTACTACCCACGGATTGCAAATGTCTGTGCTGCCACTTCTCTGTATTTTATAACTCAGATCTTTGGACTCACTCACAGAAAAAAGCTGTGTTTTCAAAGTTGAATACAAACTGGAGAAGAAAAAGAAAAATATTAAGAAACGATAACACTAACAAGATGGATACGCCTTGTATGCCCCGGGGGGGCCACTGTATTCCAAGGTGGATATCATGTCGTGTACAAAAAAACGTAATTAGGGTCGTTTTTGAGACCAGGCGAGTGTCGATGTACTCTCGTACATTGTTTAGGGTATCAAAATCATCAACATCAAAACTTAAGGGTGTGCTTTTCACGGTCGAAAAATACGTCGGTTTAGGGTGTTTTGTTTTGTTGAATACTGTAAAAAATCCACATTAAAAATGCTGGAAATAGTTTTTTGTGCCCGATTTCCCGGATTTCACATGTTGAGAATCCCCAGAGTTGATTTTTTCCAGTTCAGCCTTATTTTAGCTTGTTTTCTTATTGGGCGTCGTCGTCTCCTCCCAAAATAAGGCCTTTATAATTAGGAGTGTCATTTCTTTTTTGTGACTGATCGTTACAGGTATAATGTGCGCAGAAATGGGAATTAGGGTCTGTCTCTATTTAGGTCAATCAAAACCAGTTCATGAAATTCAGTGCGGGATTTTGTTCAAGAAATGCCTGAAATTTGCAGAAAAAAAATGTCAATAATTACGACATCCGACAAGATAATTAATTCCAATGAACTTTAAAAAGACTTGAAAATTTAAATGTAATGGATTTAATTGTTAAATTATTAGACAAGATACATTGCACAAAATTGATATCAATACGAAAACTTCAATGAAATTCATGTGATAAATATTTCCTATCAGGGCCAGTGTTAGTGTCTGGCCAGTGTTAGGTATGGTTAAGACACTATCAGTGATTTGCAAAATATTTGAAATTGCAGGATAGCTTCAAAGTGAAGGATAGGTCTGTAGAATTTCATAAGTTATCTTTTCCAGCTGTAGAATTGAACAGAAAAAGTGAAGAAAAACGGCGTGATTCCAAGATACGATAACTCCATTCAATTACGTGTTGAATAAAATCTCGATTCTGTCTGATTAGGTTGCTTTGTCTTAAATTTGCAGGGTATGTTAGGTAACTTGTACTTTTTACATACATGCAAAAATCTGATTTTGATGATTTTTTCGATTTGCTGATTTAGCCACAAATCACTGATAGTGTCTAAAGGCCACATTTTTTATGAATGTGCCATGTTTAGGGTAGCAAACTTACGTCAAATACTTGTTTAGGGGTGTATTTTTAAAACGTCATGCAAATTACTGTTTAGGATAGAAAAATTAAACCCAAAGCACTTGTTAAGGGTAGCAAACACCAAACTAAGTGCTTAGGGTGTGGCTTGCCAAGTGGAATACGCGGTTAGGGTACGTTTTGGGAGGGCCATACACGAGCATGATATCCCCTTTGGAAAACAAGTTTGGCCCCCCGGGCTTTGTATGTTGGTGCATGAGGATGTAAGAAAACAATGTGCGCCTGGCCTAAAATCGAAACCGGTGTAAAAAGAGATAGGTCCACCCGGAAGGCCATAGTCTGGGCTTCACATAGACACGGAATAAATAAAGCGGAAAAACTGATTGTTGCGTCAAGAGTCAACTCGAATCGAGTGGCCCTATTCTCACCATTGAGGTAGGACTATGAGGTTCGGAGGACCATATCTCCTCTAACACCAGAAACCTCTGTATAATTAGGACAGAGCTCTCACCCTTGGAACTAACTACGACGGGTTTTAGTTTTGATTTTATAGGATTATAATCATTCATTTAGCAAAACTCAGAGGAGTAAAAAAGAAGTAGCTTATTTTATGTTTAAAGTGGTAGGTCTTATAAAATTGCAGACGGACATCATATTTCAGATGTGGAACCTAGTTAAATACCACTGTGATCAAATTATGGTATATCAGTACGTGAGGGGAGCCAATGGAGCGTGCCCCCTTCGGACACTATCCAATCCGGCAGACACAGTAAAAAGTCTCGTCGGCTCTATTATATGACTATCAAGATGTGGATTTGAACTTTCGCTTCTACGTCGCCATCACCGAAGTAAGCGGTAAGGTCATCCACAGCAAAGTTTGTTTTAAACTGTTGCTGAGTTGGCTCTTTCTTCAATTGCCCAATATCTGTTTAAGACAATAGCGGTTATGACATTCGGGAGAAAATTTGATAAACTGTAACAATGGGCATTAAAATAAAGGAGCTTTTGAACTGGCAGCTGGGACTCAACAACAGTTAAAACGCGTTTTTACAGTAATTTCCACGTTCGAGTCCCTTTTTAAATTATTTTGCAGTTTCGAGTCCCGGCTTACAGTCAAAACGACGTTTTTTAAGAACAGTTTTAACAGTTGGAGAAACGAAATGATTCTTGAAAGACGTGTCCTAAGAAAAACGATCTTAGCTCATCACAAAGCTACTCTTCCAGTTTCCATCCCAAGTGTACCTGAAATTATCAAACTGGTAAACTCTAATCGCCACGCTCAAAATTTCGCATTCTCTTCTTACTATTGACTTTAATATACCAACAATGAAAGACATATGTTTACTGAAAACATTGAAGCTCACGTGGTGTAGTGAAACTTTACCAAACCCTAAGTAGTGAATGTCATTCCATGACATTGTTTAAAAATGGATTCTCAGTTCCATTGAACACATTGGGTAACAATTACTGTAAAACCTCGTCGATTTATTAGTTGAATGTCGTTCTTTATCTATAATTATACTAATGTTTATTCACAATAACGCTATAGCATAAATACAAAATATTGTGATGTTTAAAATGTTGTACTTACGGGCTCGTCCTGCAGGTAGGTAGGATGAACTACTGACGCGTACGACGTACACCTCAACCAAACTGTCGGATTCATCTACGCTCAAAGATGTGTCCCGCATACTGTATGTTATCACTAACATATGCGATTTGGGAAGAAATAGAAAAGTTGTCAATGATGTCTCTCTAATGTTAGTACTTTGTTAAACATAGAAAAGGGTGGAGAAAGTTTTACAAGAATTTCACTTTTTGGAGACACGGTTTTTCAAAGGTCCCAAAAGGACAATTTCAGGGATTACGTCTACTTAAACGAAAAAGGTAAAAGTTCAAAGTCCCGCCCCCCCCCCCCAAAAAAAATATAATAATCCTGCGTACAGATCTGCAGAGGTTACTTACACGGATAATCGTCATCATCGGCGATTTTAACTGTAGCGTCATCTTTTGGTGAATAAAGGTATTCGCCATCGTGTTCCGTGTCTGTTAAAAACATTCCAAATGTCTCCAATTCCTCTCTCTCGTTGTCATTGATCACCCTGGAAAGATTTTTTTCAGTGATTTTTTTTTCTTAGATTTTATTTTATTTTTATTATTGATTATAATCTTAAGATTTAATCACTTTTTACTTTCACTCCCATTAGTGCCCAAGAAGGGTTCCTAGGTACCCAACCCAAATATGCTAATGAAGCTGTGGGCAGATTTTTTTTCTTTGGTATCAGGGGAAGCGTATTCATAAATCAGATAGGTAGAAAAAGATTTCTGGAAAAATTTCATTGGGTAACCGAGAAATCACAAAAAAGAAATCAAATCTTGATACCATAGACCCCTTTTCCCCCCCCCCCCACACACACACACCCTTGGGCATTTAAGTGTTAACTTTTTATATTGAACCTGCTTCAATGATCTTTCACAATCTTACATGGAATGGAATGGAGTAATTTGAAGTGCAGTTGCATAATAGTCTTTGTTTCAAACCAGGTGAACCTGGACAGCAAGACATTGTTTTTTTACAGGATGTGCGAAAATAGTTCACCTTTAAGAATCTGTCATAAAATATTAACACTCAATTATTTTGAAATTACAACACCAACTACAAGGATTACATTTTTTAGACATGTTGGACCATAAACCATTAATGAGGACGTTAAGACACGAAATATCGCTGTCCATTATAGTGGCAGCCAAGAAACCCAAAAGTTTTAACAAAAAACAAAAATCTTTACGAAAAATTCTGCATTTTTATGTTATCATGCAATACTTTTAGAGTCTCCCATAAAAGAGTGTCCTAGCAACCATATCAACATATACGGAATAAACCGTGACCTTGTACATGTAGACGAGGCGACAGAGTATAGTGCTGAAATATTGCTCAAATCATCGTAGGCCATCGCATGAAAGGAAATAAAAAATATTGTAAATTTTGATTACATACATATAAAAACCTTTTCCACCATAAATACTAATAAATATTATAGTTAACATTTATTGGCCATGTCAATCGTAAAAGCTGCACATTTTCTTTAAATTAATAAAATGTCATTTTTCTTACCCGAATATCAGTGACCAGTGATTTACATATTACTATATTGACTCCAGCAAATAGTGGCGGTATTGATATTCAGTAAACCCGCAAGGCATTTAAAAAACAAAGCACTTTAGATTCTTTTTATATGGAAATTCAGAACTATTGCTATTCCCCATGCAGTTGAAAAGATTACAGGTGTTATTACCGCCGCGATTTAGATTGAGCTCGTTAACGAATAAATAAACCTCGAGTTTCTACTGTGAGTTCATCCAACTTTTACGGTATATTTCATAATTTATTGGAAAATGAAATGAAGATGAACAAAAGTCATGAAAAAAATTATGTTTGGTAAGCTGTGACCTAACATTTTTGTGCAGAACCAAGACCCGTAACTTATTGCTGAACCTCATTTTTATTCAATTCACCACGCTTTTTAGAAAAAAACAAAATGTAAAGTGAATCCAGCGACCTACACGCAAGACATGCAATATGTAACCGTGCATTGCTGAGATTACTATAAAAGCATTTTTTTTTAATAACCTTATCCATGATCGCCAACAGTTTACTTGTATTTCATATAGGTCGGTGGTAGTTAGGTTGGTGTTCGAATTCTTCTAAAAACGCGGTAAATTGAATAGAAATGGAGTTACGTAGCAAGTTATGGGTTATGCACAAATATGTTAGGTCACCGCCTGCCAACCAACTTTTCTTTCATGACTTTTGTTCAGTTTCCTTCCCTAAATTGATTGAACGCACAGTAGAAGCTCAAGGTTTATTTATTTGTGGACGACGCGATGGTAGGTATTTTCTGTTTACATTATGAAATAAATAGTCCAAGATAACACCTGAAATCTTTTTAACTGCATGGGTAGTTTAACAATGGCTCTGCGCGTCCATATAAAAGTGAATCTGCAGTGCTTGTCCTCTGTACACAGGGCGATTTATCAACAGCTCTATTATTTGCTCGAGTCAATGTATTATGATGTACATCCACTGAATTCCTAATGCGAGCATCTTTTTCCCTTTGATGCGGTGGCCTACCAGTAACAATCACTGACCTCTACACATGGATAGCGGGCTGCCGCACAGTTGAATGGTCGCCGAGTGAAACAACAGGAAGTTGGTTTTGGACCTCTACAATATGGCGGAAACAATGCATACACCTGCTGGTCCACATATTCCACACAGGTGTTCTATTGTTGGACAAGATGTATGCATTGTTTCCCGCCATATTGTAGAGGTCCAAAACCAACTTCCTGATGTTTCAATCGACGACTCTGACCCGCTATCCATGTGTAGAGGTCAGTGGTAACAATACCTGAAGGTGGTCTCCGCGGTATGGTCACCTTCGGGAAAATAAACCCACGTATCTGCCGCAACGAAGTCTGACGGTTGTTCGGCAGCATCTAGTCCTTGATCAGAGGCTGATCGGAATTCTATACCTGAAATTTGAAAAGATAAGCATTATACAATAACAGTAGTATAGGCAAAACCTTAGAACAAATGTACCTCTCTTTGTTCCTCTCTCGCTCACGTAACCAATCAATCAACCAATCTATCTATCATCAATGATTGTCTTTCATTGGTAAGGTTTGGGGTTGGATATCCTTATTAATGGCGGATTATGATCATCACTTATTCACCTGGTCGATCAGATTTGTCTATACAGGCTGTCCCAAAAAATGTTAACCTCCGGGACAAAGGTATTTGGTAAAAAAAATAAAGTACGTATGAATCTCTGTTTGGTATGCTCTTAAAGCCAAATGAAAAAGCTTTTATTTGCCCTTCATTTTATTTCAATCCAATAAAGATATGCTTCGTGTCAAAAAGGAGAGTGCAATTTCGGAGTGCTCCGATTTGCATTGGTACATTTGTAAAATTGCGGGAAAGATAATTTTGTAACATACTAAAAATTGAGTTATTGATTGGCTATTGAAACTATGGCTGATTATAACTGTTCGTGACAGTACACCATTCCTGGGATTGACCGTAATCGACAAGTAGATGGCTCATTTGCTTAGTTTATGACGTAAAATACGTCATAAACTAAGGATTTGAGTCATCTAGCGGCCGATTACGGTCAATCCTATATGACGTCAGCCACCAGACATGTTGGTGGACAAGATGCATACATTCTAGGACTACAATACATTAAGCTGTCAATCGATCCATGTTTAGCGATTGCACAGGGATCATTGACAGGTGAATGTATTGTAGTACTGGAATGCGTCTATCTTGTCCACCAACATGGCTGGCTATTGAATACGGTCTATTAGGAATGGTTTTACCCATGTGTCAACGCACCAATTAAAAAGCAATTACTGAATGGAATTAACTTACGGACAGCTCCTTCTTCTTCCAATGAACCGAATCTTTCAAGACGTACAATCACAGTGCCAGCGGTTTCTGCCACGCTATATTCCACTTCCTCAAATTGGTAGTACACGGCTGAAATTTTAAAAAACGAATCTTCTTTGAGAATTTCTTAATAAGGCGAAAAGGGTTTACTAAACATTTCTCATTCAAGATATTCCAAGTAAAGACACCACGCAAATTCACTGGACACATCTTCAAACAGTTTCCTAAAAATGTTTGGTTAGAATTTTTCGCTTTTTTTAATTTTGTATAGCTCTCAATTTGACTGTTAACTTAGAACTACATCCACATAAACGAATAAAAACATGTATCATAAACAACGCATTTAAATCACCGAATTCATTTGCACTCAACATTGAAGTCGTTATTTGACTTTTTATTGTAAAATGTACATTAAAGAAATAATAGGACATTTTTAAGAAGCGCCCTCAATTTAAAAAATGAGATTTTGACACAGCTGTATTGATAATCGGCTAGTAAACTATACCTGTGAAAGCTCAAATTATCTGTGTGTTGCCACGAAGGAATTTTGTACTAAGAATAATTCATAGCAAGGATCCCTGATAATTCGAGGGCTGCTGGAAACGTCCTTCCAAAGCATAGCCGGCAAATAGCGCCATGTACGTGTCTACGTACATCAATAGTTGCTCAAAATTTGCGCCTTGCCGTTCACAAGTATAGTTTACTAGACAATTAACAACACAACTATTCATTTTTTTAAATTCAAAATTGGGGGCGCTCTTCAAAAAATGTGTTATTTTGACTTTAAATCTTACCGTCATCATCAAGAATAGTAACAGATGCGGAATCTAAGTCTGCGTTGACACTACCGTCGGGGTTAGACAAATAAATATGGAAAGTTTCACTAAACTCTGAAACTGCGTCATTATGTATTGGTATCGAGACGTACGCATGATCTTGGAAAGCCTCAAAAGTAACCGTGTGATTAGTCAGAAGTTCAAAATCAACACCGTCCGTGTCCGAGGCTACGTCGCCTCCCACCGCTTCAACAAGTGCCTTTGTGGAAATATCTAAGACATTAAAAACAAGAAGATTTACTACTTTCCTGCTTGTTTTCTTTATCTCTGCCTAATGCATATATCTATAAAGCCATTGATTGACGATTCCACCGACCCACACTTACTACACCCTATCCATTCCCCTCCTCTACACTACCGTTTAGCAGCAGTTTGAAGGTCTCATTTATTATTACAAAATAAGAATAAAACCAAATATATCAATGGCGACAAAATTTAACAACTGATTTGGATTATTTAATTATTTAACCATACATCCTGTGTAAATTTACAAAATGTCATTGCTGGAAAATACGAATTTTCTTTAAAATCTAGTTTTATACAGATCTCTATGGAGAATGGCCATGTAGAGGGCGTGATAGCATACAAATCATATGACAAATCATGACAAATCACGCATACAGGGATAATAGCGCTTGCATGTCCCTACTTATATCGGTTTTCAAAATCGTGTCCCCACACAGCTGACTATCCATTCAGTTTTCTATGTTTTTGTGTTGAATCTTACCGACGGATCCAGGACTTCCAAGGTAGTTACTGTTCCTGACGATTTTCACAGTTAAATCTTCGTTCTCACGTACATGGTAAAACGGAAACTCGATGGAATAGAGCGCTGTGTTTGTGATAGAGTGAAAAGAATTAGAAAAAAGTCGTGGCGTTGTATGAGAAATACCATTTGGTATTTGTGTTTCGTTCGTTTGTCGATGTTTTTGGGCACAAGAACTTGTTAGTGTTACTAAAAAATATCTGCTGAAAATCAAAGGTACATTTAAAGTGAAATCTTGGGTTAAATTTAAGCAAAAAAAAATGTCTTTTTATTATTATTTTTTATAAAAGACACCGGCAAATACTTCTTATGTAAAACTCAAGCACGTATAACGTTTTGTTTAGAGTGTGATTCTACGGGATTTTAGGAAAAATACATAAAGTCATTTATGAGAGAATAATCGGAAAATCGGCAATTCCCCTAATAATCCATAAACATATACAGAATACCGGGTAAGGATTTAGAACGGTCGTTTTTCAGAATCATGTACATGTATTTGCTAAAGTTGTATTGATGTCACTGCGATAACTTGGTTTTAGCGGGTAAAGACGACGACCTCGCTTGTTGCTTATTCCCAGATAACATGGAGATATTGGGCCAATATAGGCCCAATATATACTCAATATCGGACCAGTATTGGCTACAGTTATCGGTCCAATATTATTTGCTCATCGGCCCAAAATTGGACCAATATTGGGCCCGGGCCAATGTTGGCACAATATTGGGCCAATTCTTGGTAATAGATATTGAACCAGTATTGGGAATATATCAATATTTTTATTGGCAAAATAAATATATTTTCAACCTGCTTTTTTAAATAAATTAATTAAATAATTTGAGCTAGTCAAATAGTTTATTTTTTTATTGAAATTGGTATTATATAGTATAATATTTTTTAAATATTGTGTTCTGATCAAAACAATCGTCCTTGAGAGATTTTAGCGTATTTCTGTATGTTTTTATTGTTTTCTCACCCTGCTATTTTTAGGCAAACAATTAGCCTTAAGCCAATATTGGGCCAACGTTATCCCAATAATTGGCTCTATATTGGCTGTTGGTCGATTGCCAATATGATGCGCCAATATTAGACCATTAAGGATGCCGATATAAAGCCGATATCACATTGCCAATGGAAAACCAATAGTGGCCCAATATATGTTAGCCACGTGATGCCGATGCCAAGATTACCGATGAGGAACCATTGTTGGGCCAATATATGCATGCTATCTGGGTTATGTCTTCTCAAATTCACAGTAGTGGAAGGTTTGGGTTTTGATCATTTTGGTCTGGTTATCATTACCGTTTGACTTTGACTGGATTGACTTTATAGCCAATTCGGCTATATTTGAAAGATTGAAGATGCATTTATTTATTACGCAATATTCTCACAATTTGTATGAACTCACAATCATCATCCAGGATGTTGACGGTTGCTGTAACACTGCCAGCAATTACTCCTCCTGTTATTTCTTCTAAGTATATGTTGAAGCCTTCTAAGCCTTCCACAAGGTCGTCATTGATAATAGTAAATTGGCCTCTATTCTGGAGACCCCTGGAGGGAAGACCAACACGAGGTCTTCTGGAAAATTTTTTTACGGGTGGCTTCAAAATCTTGCAGCTTCCTTTCTTAGTATTACTGCTGCTGATACACTTTCAAATTGAGACTAGGATGAAATCCGAGGTGGTTTAATTATTTTAAGCTTATTAGAAGGGAGGGAATTTTACACCCCCCCCCCCAAAAAAACAAAAACATGCGTGTGAATTTACCAACGCTCCAAGCTATCCAGGTAATTTTCGTGAGTGGATTGAATCTTACCACTTAGGACCTACACTTGTGGTATTAAACAGTAATTCTAGGAGTTTATTTCCAATTGTACAACAAACTGTAGATCTATTCTACGGTGATACTTAACCGCTTGGGTAATACAGGCCAATTTGATTGGTTACTCATAGGGTAATATGATGTAATCAGCCAATCAGAGACATAAGCTTTATGCGCATACAGATATTTAGGTCTATTCGATTGGTTACTTAGAAGTTATATCATGATGTCATGTAATCAGCCTATCAGAGATAAAGTTAATGTGGTAGACGTGTTTGACCTCAGGCTCGGGGAGTTAGCCCGGTTTCTGAAAAAAAATGTTGAGACTCGATCCAAAAAAATAATACTTTATTTTATATTGATATGCAATGATAATCACACGAACTTAACATACCTTGAACATACCTTGAAGTGCCACAACTCCATCTTCACGTTGATAGATTGTAAAGTGTGGCAGGGTTTAGGAGGCTTTATAGCCCATTTAAAAACCCAATTTATTCAAATTCTGCTTAAAGGTGAGGAGTGTGGGCGATTTAATGGCTTCTTCTGGGAGTTTATTCCAACTGTCAACAACCCTCTGACTAAAGAAATGTTTTCTTACATCTAGTCTTGAGCGTGTTTTGGCAAGCTTCTGAGAATGCCCTCGCGTACCTTGGTATGTAGCCTTTTGTAACATGGAGTCTGGACTGATATTGTCAATTTGTGACATGATACGATATGGTTGGATAAGATCTCCCTTCTTCCTCCAGACGCCCATTTTGTCAGATTATTATCGTCATACTTACCACACCTTCCCTCTTTGCTTATGTCACCGCATCGATATACAGGTATTAGGATAAATCCAGATGACTCGTTGACATCGAACACGAAAGGTGGGAGGAATAGGAAACTTTCAGCTATAAGGATAATAAATGGGGTGTGTCATTAGTTAACGTAGTTATTCATAAAGTTCTTATTTTTGTATCCCGCGTTTTGTTTTAATGAGGATACGTGATTTCAACATTGCACAATGTACAGAGTATCTCATTTTACTGTTATACCGTGTGTCCCAAAAAAACGCAACACTTGGTGGCAGGTGCCATAAGTTTTGAACAAAAGCACGCGACTACTTATTCTTTGTTGTAAAATAAGATGGAATTGTTAGCTAATGTCCCTGAAAAGTTCATAAAGGTAGAGTAAATATTTTTTTTAAGATATGACCCCAGAAATCAAGTAACCTGCAGGACCCATTTAACCAAATTGAGGCGCTATTAACTACAAATACGGCACTGTACGTTTTGCGCCCAGAAACCACCAATATGAATCTCTAAGACCAACCACCATTTTTCACCTTTTTTAAAGACAGGTGCTGCAATAAATATTAACATATGAATGTTTCAATTGGTAATAACAGCTAAAAAACATGCATTTTAACACACTTGAAAGATCGAATTAGGAATCGAATTAGGAATGTATGATCAACAAACTCTTCGTATTGTCCAAATATAGACTGCATTGGATTAGAGCTAATCATTCATCATCATTTTGTGATGGCACACAAAAAGTTATCTTAACCCAAACTTTAATCAATGAATATACTGATTATAACTATATTGTTATTGAGTTTTGTGTTGAAAACATAGGTTTAATTTTCATAAAGTTGAGAATGTAACATTAATTTCAGTAACAAGCAAGTTGCAGCCCAATTACATTTTATGTAATGTGGAGTTTGTCTATGACTTAGTCATAGTTTATATCTCCTTGAAACATATTTTATCACTAATAATTAATGTTTATTATTATCAGTTAAATAATAATTACGTAAATGCAGTCATTTGACCCAGTAGAAGTTGTTCTGCAAGAAATTTGGGCAGTAAATGTTGATTGCAATCAATATTGTATTGGCCATTCTTTTCTTCATTGCCAGTCTTGTGGTTAACCAGCTCCTCATTTTTGTAAAATGGGTTTTGCGCGTTACTCGATTGTTGGGGTCATATCTTAAAAGCTATTGACTCTACCTTTATGAACTTTTTAGGAATACTAGCTAACAGTCCCAATTTACCTTACGACAAAGAATAAGTAGTCACCTGCTTTTGTTCAAAACTTATGGCGCCTGCCACCAAGTGTTGCGGTTTGTTTTGGGGACACACGGTACAACATATAAATGTTTACTCCATCGAAACGAAAATCCGATTCATCTCAAACTTTGGAATTGAGCGTTTGATATTTGATATTGAAATTTCATGGTCCTTTTAACCAATAGGTGTTAATTTATACATTCCCATGCCAAGCTATTTCATGATCTCTTAACGGGGAAGAGTTAATTTGGTTCACTCTCTTACCTTCGTTGTCCAAAATGGTGATGTGAGCCGACTGGGTAAACTTATCAAAAGTACCCGCTGGATTCTCAATAACTGCATATATGTTCTCGGATTGTTCACAGACATCGTCTTCACGGATCGATACGCAAAATTCGTCATCTACCGACTCCTCGCCTTCGTCGAAAGTAATGGTCTTGCTAACTGCGTAAAAGTCGGCTGGGGATGTAGCGATATGTTTGTCAGGACTTGCCAAATTTAAGGCTGCAACGGCACTTCCAGAACCAAGTGTTTTAGCCTCTGCAGAATAACAAAATATGATTATGTGACCTGCTCCCACGAAACCCGGATAAAGTCGGAAAATTTCCATACTGAGATATTTGCAGATTTATGTATCTATACAAAATATTAAAACGACCGACACTACCCCAGGCCCACATATGCCACTTAACCACATACACACACACAACAGTCTTTGTGTGTTTGTTCGATAGGGAAGGGGACACTCACCCCTCACACACACACACATACACACACACAACCTCGCGCGCGCACTCGCACACACACACACCACACACAGGTAGACACTGACCAAAATTTATTACAACATCGAAAAAAAAGTAGAAATTCCACACAAAAAAGTTGAGCTTTTCTCCAATACACTGTCGATTTCGCAAAAGGTTTAAACATTCCCTGGTTATAAATGCCATGTTATTTGAATGATACGAAGTAAGCAAGACAATGGTGGAAGATGACCATGCTTATGCCACCATCATTTAGATACGAAACTATAATATCGGGAATCGAAAATCCGTTTTATTCAGCTGTTTTTTTATAACCCACTCCGGCCTTAATAAACAATTCGTATTCACTTCCAGTTTATGTTGCAGAGGATGTTTTGACGAAGGTATCGGTAACGTTAATCTTAATTATCGGATAAGGCATTAGGGAGTGCCTTCGGTCGGGGATATAATTTGATCTTGGGAGGGCATTAACTAAATTAAACATATCATTAGCTGGGCCACTGTGAGCACGAGCGCTTTAGGGCGAGTGCTCACAGTGGCCCGCTTATCCATATCTTATTTATTAATGCCTCCAAGCAATGCAATTATATCCCCGAATCACTCCCTAATGCCTTATCTGTCATAAACCACTATCATATTTTTATCACCATCAAAACATGAATTACAATATTTAATAACTCTTTTTTCTCTTATTTGGATAACTTTTACAAATTTATAACTAAAAATATCGTAGTTCGACTAACTTTCCACACACTGGGTGACTGGCATAACGCAGCAAGCATTGGAGAGAAGGTTGAAAAGTTTACCATGTAGTAATAATTGATTGAAACTTCGATGAGTTACCAGCTGTAATAATAGATTAGCTTTTTGACATAATTGCCATATAACAATTGAAGGTCGCGATTACGCATTAGATCAATACTTAACTTCACCAATCGGATTTGGATGAATAAGCGCAATCGATTTGCATGCCGATAATTATTCATTAAGTTCTAGATGTATCGCATCCATTTGTATAGGTTAAATCGGGTTCGTAACAACCGGCAGATTTCTTAAAATAGACCAATTGTAGGACATACTCTGGCCGTAAAGTTTGCTTGTGTTTTTAACAACCATAATAAATAATATTTCCATTTTAAGGTATCGACTCTGTGGTCTGAGTGTTAATTAATTCTTCCCCGTTCGTAAAGCCACATAACCTGGGAGGTTGTGGTATTGAACGTTCTGGCCTTGGTATTATGGCATTACCACATGCGGGTGACACTGGGTGCAAATGCCCATAGACTATTCGCAGGCATAGTAATCATAGAGAATGAAATCTTGAAAAGAAAAGCCAAATTTTTAATCATCGCCCTTGAAAAATTATCTAATCCCACCAAACCTTAACTGAGAGTGTCAATTCATAATGTAGGCCTATATCGTAATTTTACATAAAACGAAATAATCCCAACTCCTAAATTTTGATGGGCCTTCTGTAATATTTAGAAAAAATTACTTTCAACATGTTAAAAAATCAAATTTTTAGCTTTCTTTCAGGATTAATATTATTGCCATAGTAAAAGCGCCACCAAGTACGATAAGTAACCTGATTATTCTTGCAGTATGACGTTATCGGAATGCGTAGCGGAACACGCCATTAGATCCGGCGATCCATAGTTAACGGATTTCATGCATATCATGTGCAGTATGCATCCACTTCGTTTGATCGAGGGTCCTATCCCGATTTATTTAGATCCCTGATTGCCATGGCAAGTGAACTGTTAAAGCGCTTTCACTTGAGGGGGCAAAATCATGCGTGCTCAGGCGTGCATTATTAATTCTATTGTTAAATAATGCACGCTTGATAATGCACAAACCCCTGATAATCACGCATTCAATATTCAAATCGGGTCCTAGCACGCATGCATCTTCATATTTGAGGTAAGCGTGCATTCGCGCATATAATTTTACGCCGAAAACAAAGAAAAACTACTCGAAAATAATGCTCTAGTGGTTTATGGTGTTATAATGGATGCGAAATTGGTTTTGGTGTTATATTCGATGAGAAATTGTTTTTGATACCACACCGCTACCCTGCAGACCCGCACCGCACTATATATAACGGAATAAACTGCAACATCACGTTGCACTTTATTCCTAAAGAATGCTTTACCGCATAATGTCCTTCATTCTTCAAACTCTACCCTCTTTACAATGGGTACTAGTTCTAAAAAAACAGGCCTCCCCAATCCCCATACCCTATTAACACTTTGTATATTTTTAGACTGATCTTCATATTCTATAGTGTCACATTTCCTTAAAAGGTGTTTTTATTGAGAAAAAATAAATCTAGAACAAATCGGAGCCGCCTTTTGATTGGTTACTGGCATGAGGTAGTGCGGTATCAAAGTAATGTATAACGCCATAAAAACCAATTTCGCATCCGATATTATAGGTATAATCTCTCTTCAATCCGTTTTACACATACATAAAATCCCTGGGTAAAATACACAAACGAAGATTATATTTGTGAGAAAGTGGTCTATTTGCGACTTACCACATGTCCCTTCTCGTCCCACATAACCACGTCGCCAAACCGTGAAACACACAGCTGTTTCTTCGTTGCGATCGTCCGTGCCTCTGCTCTCATCGATCTTGTATTGAGATGGCGCTTGTATCGTACACCTTGCTGTATGTATATAAAACAAATACGTCGGAACGAATGAAATATAGTAGTAGGGGCGTGATAATTCAATGTTTGTGCCTCTTTAAAATATTGAGTAGACCTCACATGACAATGATCAATTTTGAGTTGGGTAACCCCCTGTACGTACCCTCTGAAAGTTTGGATACAAGGTTGGCGAATTCGAAAGACTTATACAACGCATTTCTATAGTTTTTTTTTTTTTTTTTTTTATTAAGCTGTCAATCGATCCATGTTTAGCGATTGCACAGGGATCATTGACAGGTGAATGTATTGCAGTACTGGAATGCGTCTATCTTGTCCACCAACATGGCTGGCTATTGAATACGGTCTATAGGTATAATCTCTCTTCAATCCGTTTTACACATACAAATCCCTGGGTAAAATACCCAAACGAAGATTATATTTGTGAGAAAGTGGTCTATTTGCGACTTACCACATGTCCCTTCTCGTCCCACATAACCACGTCGCCAAACCGTGAAACACACAGCTGTTTCTTCGTTGCGATCGTCCGTGCCTCTGCTCTCATCGATCTTGTATTGAGATGGCGCTTGTATCGTACATCTTGCTGTATGTATATAAAACAAATACGTCGGAACGAATGAAATATAGTAGTAGGGGCGTGATAATTCAATGTTTGTGCCTCTTGAAAATATTGAGTAGACCTCACATGACAATGATCAATTTTGAGTTGGGTAACCCCCTGTACGTACCCTCTGAAAGTTTGGATACAAGGTTGGCGAATTCGAAAGACTTATACAACGCATTTCTATAGCTATAGGGTAAAGTGGGGTAATATGGACCCCTTAAGCAAGATCGTAATTTCCAAGAATTGTATTTTATTCTTTAACGACTTTTCATTATCAATTGAAAGCTTTGGTTCATGGGTAGGTACAGACTAAAAGATATTCATTAATCTCTAACCAAATAAAAGATAGGCTTTCAAACTTTTTTTGCAAAGGGTCATATTACCCCATGTGTCGGCAATATGGACCACCACGTTATTTGCAATAGGGGCGGGGTAATCGACCTCACATGGTCCATATTGCCCCGTCCCATAAAGTTTCTACATGTGAATATAGGGTGTCCATATTACCCCAGATCACACATACACAAAGTATCCAGCCGTGTGTTTAATTAGATGTAAGCTAGGAATTTGATACATGGGTGATGTCAGTACCATATGTTACCATGGTAACAGTGGCGTAACAGGCGGGGGGCAGGGGGCAGGTTCCCCCCCCCCCCCCCCCCCCCCTTTTTTTTTTTTTTTTTTTTTTCCCCCCCCCCCCCCCGACGACTTTGGCCGGGAAAAAATTTGCAAAAACCATGCTAAATCAGCCGTTTTTTAGCCCTCTGACCGGGAAAAATTGGCCTTTTGAACCCCCTGAGAGGGAAAATTTCCCAAAACTGGGAAATTTGCCCCCTCAGAGCGGGTAGGCCCGTTACGCCACTGCATGGTAACAACCTCCAGACCGAGGCCCAAGAGAAAATGGGGATGTTTTAAGGTGTCACTGACATAAAGAAGAAAACGTGTTGAAAATTTTAATTTGGAATATTTCTTATGACTTTAAGAACACTACCTCCGTTAATAACTGAATTTCAGTGGTTGAATAATGTTCTTTCCAGTAGCAATAACAGGAACACTCCTATCATCCCCTGTTAAAAGTTAAAAGGGGGTCCATAATGCCCCGGGGGTCCATATTACCCCACCTTACCCTATTATTACACAAGTGATGAATCCTAAAATATGGGAGCACTTCACTCAAGTTCATGCATTTTACATAATATGTGGGAATAATTAAACATGTGCAGATGTACGTAATCCCTTCTTGGCCTACAAACAAATAATATACCTATGTAGGCTCTACACAAATGTGTACACCAAGTTTCCAGTACATTACCTCGTCTTGTACTGTACACTCAGAGCTGCTCGTTCAGAAATCAGAACTGTACCATTTAATTTTTTTAAATTACAATTTTACATAAACTATTGCTGATTTTAGCATTTAGTTTACACTTATAGCCATCAGGTAAGTCCTATATTTAGTCATTTAAAAGTTGGTTACAACGCGAAATCCAACAAAATATACCATGACCAAATCTATTTAGCACTTTTGTTCTTAGCGGACATTCAAAGTTAGTTTGATTGGTACAGTTATGAGCTTGACGGCTCTTAGAATAGTGCATTGTAATAAGGGAAAACAGCTATTAAAAATTAGGCAAATCATCATCCCCATTTTAATCTTTTTCATTTATATTGTTATATATAATATCCTCATTAAAAAATTTTTGGAGAAGATTCTTTTTTCTAACAAGGAAAGAACCTTATATCGTGAAATAGAAAATTCCCAGAGCGACATGGTGTAGTCGTTGCATAGTGTCATGCCGCTTGCCGCTTGCCGCTCTGATGATGAAATTTACGTCACTACCCAATCATGTCAGAATCGCTAGCGATGACCTAAGCGGCAAAGTGTCAAGCCAATAAATTGATCTCCTTACCGCTTGGGCTGCCGCATTGGCAAAGCGGCAAATCACATTGAGTTGACTTGAAGTCTAAAGGTGATTACATAGTGTCATGCCGCTTGCCGCTCATCGGCAAACCGCTTCGTGTACGCCGCTTGCAGGATTGAGCTATTATAGTCAAGCGATGCTATCGCTTGGAATACGTCAAGAGCGGCACCGCTCCAGAGTTGAATTCAAGTCAACTCAATGCGATTTGCCGCATTGGGCAAAGCGGCAGCCCGAGCGGCAGGGAGATCGATTTATTGGCTTGACGCTTTGCCGCTTGGGTCAACGCTAGCGATTGTAATATTATTGCGTACTGACGTAAATTTCATCATCAGAGCGGCAAAGCGGCAAGCGTCATGACACTATGCAATGACCTTAGCGCCGCTTGACTACAATAGCTCGATCCTGCATAGCGGCGTACACCAAGCGGTCTGCCGCTAAGCGGCAAGCGGCGTGACACTATGTAATCACCTTAAAGACACTATCAGTGATTTGCTAAATCAGAAAATCCAAAAAATCATCAAAACTCAGATATTTGCATGTTTGTAACAAGCACAGGTACCCTAACATATCCTGCAAATGATAAGACCAGAAGCCACCTAATAAGGACAAAATCAAATAATTTAGTCATTACTGTCCGTACGGACACTTACTACAATACGTAATTGAATGGAGATTCATATCTGTGAACACAGCCGTTTTCTTCCTTTTCTGGCAATTCTTCAGTTGGAAAAAGTAACTTAAGGGAATTCTACAGCCATCATTCACGTTTAAGGTATTTCTGCAAATTTCAAATATTTTGACTATTCCGAGTGAATCACTGATAGTGTCTTTAAGCAAGATTGCAACATAGGTAATTTACAGCAAGATGTCATCAGCCAAACGAAAGGGGAAACAAAGGATTCCATATTGTGGTACTAAAAGTGGACATTTGCGTCAGATGAAAACTGCGTAGAGATGTTTGGTATCTCGGATTGAAATTATGTCGTCAAGAGGGACCTATCGAACCCCGTCGCGCCGTTACCACCCCCCCCCCCCGGTCGGACGAGGGTTAACGGTACTACAAGCTTCGCTGTGAAAGCGTACCATCGTTGAACTGTAACGCTTTAGAATTCTGGACTTTAATCACCCCCAACAAATGGTGCATTTCTAGTTCAAGTAAGGATTGAAAAATTTAAGGAAGTTTCTGTGTATTTATTGTAATCACTATTGTAATCTTTCTTTCAGGATTAATATTATTGCCATAGTAAAAGCGCCACCAAGTACGATAAGTAACCTGATTATTCTTGCAGTATGACGTTATCGGAATGCGTAGCGGAACACGCCATTAGATCCGGCGATCCATAGTTAACGGATTTCATGCATATCATGTGCAGTATGCATCCACTTCGTTTGATCGAGGGTCCTATCCCGATTTATTTAGATCCCTGATTGCCATGGCAAGTGAACTGTTAAAGCGCTTTCACTTGAGGGGGCAAAATCATGCGTGCTCAGGCGTGCATTATTAATTCTATTGTTAAATAATGCACGCTTGATAATGCACAAACCCCTGATAATCACGCATTCAATATTCAAATCGGGTCCTAGCACGCATGCATCTTCATATTTGAGGTAAGCGTGCATTCGCGCATATAATTTTACGCCGAAAACAAAGAAAAACTACTCGAAAATAATGCTCTAGTGGTTTATGGTGTTATAATGGATGCGAAATTGGTTTTGGTGGTTATATTTGATTAGAAATTGTTTTTTAATACCACACCCGCTTCTAAACCGCTGCAGACCGCAACCGTACTATAATAGAACGGATAAACTGCAACATCACGTTGCACTTTATCCTAAAGAATGCTTTACGCATAATGCCCTCATTCTTCAAAACTCTACTAACCCTCTTTACAATGGTACTAGTTCTGAGGCTATTAAATGATAAAAAAACAGGCCTCCCCATACCCTATTAACACTTTCTTATATCTTTAGAACTGATCTTCATATCTATAGTGTCACATTTCCTAAAAGGGTGGTTTTTATTGAGAAAAATAAATCTACAACTGTTAAAAAAGTTTCTCTGTAAATTTACGGAATTTCTGGCATCACAGTATTTCCAGTCTTTTTAGGGTAAATTTACAGAAATTCTGTCAATTAAACGGAAATTTGACAGTAATTTTACAGAACTTTTTCTCATTTTATGGAAAAATGTGTATTTTAACAGAATTTTTCCGTAATTGAAATTACGGAACCAAAACAAAATCCGGAAATATTGCTGCCAGAATTTTTGAAACATTTCCGTAAATTAAGATTTTTTTATGTTTTTTTGTTTTTTATTTATTGTTTTTCTTTTGTAAAACAGATTTCCGTAAATTTACGGAAAATCTGTTTTCCTTATTTTTAAACGACTGAATTTTTAACAGTGTATACCAAATCGGATCGCGGAGCCGCCTTTTGATTGGTTACTGGCATAGTATTTGTGGTAGTCGCGGATCAAAGTATGTATAACGCCAAAACCAATTTCGCATCCGATATAATAGGTATAATCTTCTTCAATCCGTTTTTACAACATACAAAAATCCCTGGGTAAAATACCCAAACGAAGATTATATTTGTGAGAAAGTGGTCTCTTTGCACTTACCACATGTCCCTTCCTTCTCGTCCCCCATACCACGTCGCCCAACCGTGAAACACACAGCTGTTTCTTCGTTTCGATCGTCCGTGTCCGTAGGCCTCTGCTCTCTCGTCTTGTATTGAGATGGCGCTTGTATCGTACACCACTTGCTGTATGTATAGAAAACACATACCGCTCGGACGAATGAAATATAGTAGTAGGGGCGTGATAATTCAATGTTTGTGCCTCTTGAAAATATTGAGTAGACCTCAATGACATGATCAATTTTGAGTTGGGTAACCCCCTTACGTACACTCTGTAAATGGGATACAAGGTTGGCGAATTCGAACGACTTATACACGCATTTCTATAGGCTATATGGTAAAGTGGGTAATATGGACCCCTTAAGCAAGATCTAATACAAGATTGTATTTTATTTTTCCTTTTAACGACTTTCATTATCATTTGAAAAGCTTTGGTTCATGGGTATATACAAACTAAAAGATATTCATTAATCTCTAACCAAATAAACGATAGGCTTTCAAACATATTTTTTTGGCAAAGGGTCTATTACCCCATGTGTCGGCAAATATGGACCCCCGCGTGTATTTCAATCGGGAGCGGGGTAATCGACCTCACATGGTCCATATTGCCCCCGTCCCATAAAGTTTCTAATCATGTGAATATAGGGTGTTCCATATTACCCCCAGATCACACATATACAACGTATCCAGCCGTGTTTTTAATTCAGATGTACGCTAGAAGTTGATACATGGGTGAATGTCGTAACCATATGTTACCGATTGTAACATTGCGTAAACAGGCGGGGGGGCAGGGGGCAGTTGCCCCCCCCCCCCCCGCCGGACGACTTTGCCGTGCAAAAATTTGCAAATACCATGCTAAATCAGCCGTTTTTTAGCCCTCGGACCGGGACAAATTGGCTTTTGACCCCCCTGAGAGGGAAAAATTTTCCAAAACTGGGAATTGCCCCCTCAGATCGGGTAGGCCCGTTACGCCACTGGCATGGTAACAACCTCCAACCCGAGGCTCAAGAGAAATTGGGATGTTTAAGGTGTCCACTGACAAAGAGAAGAAACGTGTTGAAAATTTTAATTTGGATATTTCTTATGACTTTAAGAACACTACCCTCTCGTTAATAACTGAATTTCAGTGGTTGAATGATGTTCTTTTTCCAGTAGCATAGGCAGAACAACTCCTACCTCCCCTGTTTAAAAATTAAAACAGGGGGGTCCATAATGCCCTGGGGTCCATTACCCCACCTAACCCTATTATTACACAAGTGATGAATCCTAAAATATGGGAGCACTTCACTCAAGTCATGTCTTTTACATAATATGTGGGAATAATTAAACATGTGCAGATGTACTAATCCCTTCTTTGCCTCAAATCCACAAAATAATATACCCTTGTGGCTCTACAACAAATGTGTCACCAAGTTTTCCAGTACATGACCTACCCTCGTCTTGTACTGTACACTCAGAGCTGCTGCTCGTTCAGAAATCAGAACTGTACCATTTAATTTTTGTTACCCATTACAATTTTACATACACTATTGCTGATTTTAAGCATTTGTTTACATTATAGCCATCAGGTAAGTCCTAATTTAGTCATTTAAAAGTTGGTTACAACGCGAAATCCAACAAAATAACCCATGACCAAATCTATTTAGCACTTTGTTCTACTTATCGACATTCAAAGTTAGTTTTGATTGGTACAGTTATAGCTTGACGACTCTTAGAATAGTGCATTGTAATAAGGGAAAACAGCTATTAAAAATTAGGCACTCATCATCCCCATTTTAATCTGTTTCATTTATTTGTTATATATAATATCCTCATTAACACATTTTGGAGAAGATTCTTTTTTCTACAAGGAAAGAACCATTATATCGTGAACTCGAAATTCCCCAGAGCTACCATGGTGTAGTCGTGCATAGTGTCATGCCGCTTGCCATGTCCGCTTTGCCGCTCTCGATGAAATTTACGTTCACTACCCAATCAGTCGATCGCTAAGCGATGACCTAATCGGCCAGTGTCAAGCCAAATTGATCTCCTTACCGCTTGGGCTGCCGCATTGGCAAAGGCGGCAATCAATTGAGTTTGACTTGAAGTCTAAAGTGATTACATAGTGTCATCGCCGCTTTGCCGCTCTCGGCAAACCGCTTCGTGTACGCCGCTTCAGGATTGAGCCTATTAGAGTCAAATGATGCTATCGCTTGGAATAAACTTCATGAGCGGCACCGATCCAGAGTTGAATTCAAGTCAACTCAACGATTTGCCGCATTGGGCAAAGCGGCAGCCGAGCGGCAGGGAGATCGATTTATTGGCTTGACGCTTTCCGTCTTGGTCACGCTCGCCATTCTAACATTCTTGCGTAGTGACGTAAATTCATCATCAGAGCGGCAAAGCGGCAAGCGTCAGGGGGGGGGGGGGGGGGGGGGGACACTATGCAATGACCTTAGCGTTAGCGCCGCTTTGACTACAATAGTTCGATCCTGCAATCGCATACACCAAGCGGTCTGCCGCTAAGCGGCAATCGGCGTGACACTATGTAATCACCTTTAAAGTCACTATCATTGATTTGCTAACAGAAAATGCCACAAAAATCAATCAAAACTCAGATATTTGCAGGTTTGTAACAAGCCAGGTACCCTAACATATCCTGCCAATGATAAGACCAGAAGCCACCTAATAAGGAACAAAATCAATAATTAGCCATTACGTCGCGTAATCGGACACTTACTACAATACGTAATTGAATGGAGAGTCCTATACTGTGACACAGCCGTTTCTGCCTTTTCTGGGCAATTCTCATTGGAAAGTAACTTAAGGAATTCTACAGCCATCATTCACGTTTAAGGTATTTCTCAAATTTCAAATATTTTGACTATTCCGATTGAATCCTGATAGTGTCTTTAAGCAAGATTGCAACATAGTTAATTTACAGCAAGATGTCATCAGCCAAACGAAAGGGGAAACGAGGATTCCATATTGTGTACTAAAAGTGGACAGTTGCGACAGAATTAAAACGTGCGGAGAGATGTTTGGTATCCTCGGATTGAAATTATGTCGTCAAGAGGGACCTATCGAACCCCGTCGCGCCGTACCACCCCCCCCCCGGTCGACAGGGTTCACGTACTACAAGCTTCGCTGTGAAGCGTACCATCGTTGAACTGTAACGCTTTAGAATTCTGGACTTTAATCACCCCCAACCAATGGTGCATTTCTAGTTCAAGTAAGGATTGAAAAATTTTAAGGAAGTTTCTGGTGTCTTTATGGTAATCACTTTGTAATCTTTTTGGATATTCAAAATTAATTGAAGCATGCCAATCATTTATGGCGGCCGCAATCGCAATATCCTCGTCCCCAGACCCCCAGATTTTACCGGAAGTGGTCATATTTTGATGTCTACAGAAAGCTACTTTTTTTCATTTTACCACTGTGCAATCTTAGGGCTAACGGATTTTTAGTTTTGGATGTTATGGCGAAAGTGTCCACATTTTATCAAACACAATATCCATTTTACAAAGTACTCTATGGGGCTTCACGATAACGTTTTTTTTAGCTCTCACATCAAAACGGATTGATGTCAGCGCGCGAAACATCTACATGTGGGGTTTTGTGTCAGGTGATGCCATCTTAATATAATTAATCGGGCCACCGCCCTTTAATCAACAAAAGTAAAAATATTATAGTGGGTGTTATAAACATTCATATCATTGGAAAATAAGGCTCTTTGTTTGTTTTTAAATGGTATTTCTTGACCTTGACATCGACCACGAGATACCATAACATCCATGAGGTAAGGAATGCTAATCTACCATTAAGGGCTCGTTCAGATGCCTGGGATGGCACATGTTAGAACAACAGCTGGACCATGCATGTTCTGGTATCATAAATCATACTAACTAACAGGGGTGTATTGCTCATATAATGGGAATGAAAGCTAGCGAACTGTGCCATGGGATTGAGATTTATTAGCTCATATGAATCTCTTTCCATATTTATTTACTAATCAATCTTCATTTTCTTTCTTAGCATAAGAAGAATCCCCCCCCCACCATGCAGCATTAAAATATGAAAGTAATGAGTAAAACTTACTTACGCATCATCATCCATTATGGTGATGATGTATCTCTTCTGCTTCACCTTCATCATATGTTCGTTGTCCGCTATATCTCCTTGCGGTAAAAGTCTCGACGTTCAACTATTTCATCGTTCACTCCAGCAAAATATCCCCGGTGCCTTCATCCTTACCCCACTTCCAAACTGCACCCGTTCCCCGCCCCGTCGCAAAGTCCTCGCCACTGTATCTCTCCCTTCACTCATATCAATTTCCTCTGTTTCCTACGTCCTAGGTAGTATTAAAGAACATAACCAAGAAGAACAAATTAATCACCGAAAAAAAAAATCGTTAACCCTGCTGTCTCAGAACCCACCCAAATCACTGAAATGTCAATCGAACAATATGAGACACATGAATTTCTCAAAAGAATCAAATATAAATACCAGTAATTGACACTGAATGATACAAACGGTTTGAGCTCTTGAGAGATCGCCTTCTCTGCAAGAATTACGGTAACAGGTCGTTGTGTTCGTAGTCTTTATACTCTTCAATTTCATCGGCGTCTAGAATACTTGAGGAAGATAACCGCTGTATTGAATCAATGAAAGATTACATCAACGTGAAAAACAATGTCGCGAATCGTACGTGTAGACCATGGACGTGGACCAATAACCAACTGTATAACACTTCACCTGTAGTCCCCATCTGGGGCTAGGAAACCAAGTGTATATTTCATAATAAATTATACGATCACATACCTGTCTTTCCCCAGCAGACGCACAAAACTGGCACATTTTCTTAAAAATAATAAATGTCACCTAATTTCTTTTTTCCCATTCAGAGACCAATGGATATGTATAGACGTCAGCAAACCATGAGCTAAAGATATTAGCAATGGGCCGGGTATGGAGGCCATTGTTATAGCCCGGTGTTACCTCCTCCACATTCGGGTTGAGTGACAAATACCCGTCCTCCTCTCACATACCTAACCATGTACCTTATAAGATAGGTTCGTTGACAACTAAATTTTCTTCTGACAAACGCTGTAAATTGAATAGAAATGAAGTTAAGTAATTAAGTTTACGTGATTTTGTTTCTGCCCAAAGTGTTAGGTCAAAGCTTGCCCAGCCCATTCTCTTATGATGTTGTTTCATGTTTTCTTTCTTTCCTTTTCGAATAAAGATGAAAAACAAGGCCAAAGTTAATTGAACATCGAACTATAGAAGCTCAATATTTACCTTATTTTGAATGAGGTTAAGTAATTTTGTCTGAAAATACTCAGTCTCAATCGTAGACGAACAGCTGAAATCTATTCAGCTGCGCGAAAATATAACACTGGTCCTGCACTCCAGATGAAAGGGATTTGAGTGTTTTTTCTACACACCGCATACCGGGCCGTTGATTGAATATCTTTAACTCCATGTGTTTGCTGAGGTCTATCTGTATCCACTAGTCCCACTGATATTGGGGAAATGAAAAATTGAATTGACTTTTATTCTTTTTCATTTTTTCAAGAATGTGCCATTTTAATTTGTGGTAACAGACGATTATATGATTTTAATACTTAATTAGAATTTACACTTGGTTTTCGACCCCCCGATGGAGACTACACAGCATGCAAGAGACATGTCCCACGACTAGTGCTGCTTTTCAACAAAATGCATGAACGGTGTCGGTGTAAATTTTGAAAGAAATATATTCCTTACGGGAATCCTGCTTTCGAATCTGGCCTTCAGCCAATTCTTACTCACCTTAGCTTATAGAAATAAATAGTAACCAGGTGGCTTAAAGGAAATATGTCAAGATTTGTGCAAGCTCAGTTTTACTTACATTCATAAAATATATGTACACATACAGTACAATCAAACGATTCCCGAAAAATAATCACAATTTGATGTAAAATTAACAAAATAGAGGCATTTTAATTTTTGCTTTTTTGACATACGAAGAAAACGGGCGGATGTTTCGCCACGGCTTCATTGATCAAAAGCGCCCATTTGCTCTCCTCGTGACGTCAAAGTGATGACCAAAATCATTTGACCTCGAAGTGTTATTGCTGACACTGTACTCTTAGCTGTCATTCCTGCCGTCCCTCCTCCCCTTCGCCCCCTCCGTTCCCTGCCTGCCCTCTTTGTTTCCTTTCGTTGTGTTTTCCTTCTTCTTCCGTGGCCCCCACAGCGATTTCTGGTCACCACGACGTAAATTATGGATGGTCATCACTTATGACGTCACCATTTGCCTGCGTGGTGGATTTGTCGGAATCGTTTTCGAGTAATCTATTGGGCGGAAATTAAAAGGGCAAAATACTCAACAATGTGGACAATTTCAACCTATTTTGATTTATATGTAATCGACGTTCTTAAGCTTTCCATCCATACCAAGCTTTTCCAAATATTCGAATCATGACATATTTTCCTTTAAAAGAATGTAAATTTTAGTAAAATAGTCATAACAAAGATACATTAAGTGGTTTGCAATCTGCAAACTCCGCTCAAATACCAAGGTTAGCAACACTTTTAGGTAAGAGGTATACTCATCTACCAATGACCTTTCAGTTCAGTAACCTTGATGGGCACATGTTAACAAACAGCCTGACCATGTAATGTTCTGGGTATCATAAATCATACTAAAAAATCCAGGGTGTGTATTTGCTCATACACTGTGAATGAAAGCTATTGAACTGTGTCCACTGGGGAAGAGAATCGTGACACACGTCTTACCATCATTGTTCAATGGTCAGCCCGTGGTTTTTATCTTGTCCTCATCACTACATTCGCGATTGTCGGGGTCCTGCTCGATCTCTACTCCAAAGCTTTCGTCTGTTTCCTGATAAATACCAACAACGTTGAAAATTTTGTTTAGCTTTATTGTGATTACGATGTCTGGTTAAACAAAGAAAATACAATAAATATTTCGCTCGATTGATCAACATTGTGAAAATTATCGGTTGGTGAAAAAGGCAGAATGATGCAGAAAAAGCAAGAACGAACGCAAGAATGGGATAATGAGCAAGAACGGGGCAGAATGAGCCTAATCGGTAGAAGGTGCAGATCGGCAGCAGAAAGCAAATTGACCGTAATAGCAGAAAGGCAGAATAGGCAGGATGGACATGAGAAAGGGCAAGAAAAAACAGAATAGAAAATACTGGCAGAGGGTTGAAACACTTTGGGTTTTGGTCAACAAGATCTCACAGCAATTTTTAAATTTATATAGTTGGACTCTGATTGCCAATAGAAAAAACGCATTGCACACGAAATACATTCACCCTTTTTAAAACATAACAACTGAATGTTCTAGATTTAGGTACAGTGCGAGACATTCTTGAACAAACCTATAGGCTGGTAATTGGCCTTACTTGTATTTCACGCAATAACATCTTGAACAAACTCAGTGGCTCAAGATGGGGGTGCTTGCAGCTCGCGCACATTTACCCTGAGCTACTCCTGTGCAAGTATGTCTACCCATAAGGAAAGATCAAAAACCGATGCCAAGAAGATTGATCCAGCTATAAAGCTCCTTGCCGGCTTATCACTGGTTTGAAGAAATCATCTACCATCTATTTATATCATTAGTGCTTCATGTAAGGGAAGAATCGCAAAATATCAAACGTTTTTATGAACGTTTTCAGGAGATGCAAATGAGGTCTTACAATTGATTCCGTCATGCGCTGCATGATGTTGTGCATTAGCAGCGCTTGAACGGAATACAGGCATACCCTCTTTGGCATCCTTGGGACTTCTATTGAAACGTCTACCCACTATTTGCCATTCAATGCAGCCCCAAATAGGAGTAAAATAATCTCTTACACAAGTATAATCATATACACGGAATGTTGTTCACGTGATTGCGATTTATTTAGGTTAACTTGTCCTTGTATGTACGACATGTATTAATCATAGATAATAGAAGTAATTTCTTGTACAACAGCAAATGACCAAAGAGTTTTCTGTAGGTCGCTGAGCTGGCCTTATAAGACAAACCCTGAAAACATTTTACCAGGCTTTACCTGCCAGAGTGTTTTATGTCATTCCAGGTATAATATAGTTATTTTTTTTGCACACCAGCAAACAATGGCCAATTACTATAATAATGTTTAGACCGCTATACCCAATTACCATTAGCGGTCTTGGTGTCTAATTCGATTAGTCCTTTATCTATAATCCACACCCAAATCCTAACAAGACGAGTCGCTTAACAAGGACAATCTTCTGCATTTTAAATTGCACAATTAGTGAAATGAAACAACAAATTGAGTTTTGGAACACTTATTGAATGAATCTTGCAAGGCATCAATCATACTGATCAACCTTTATTTGTGAAACAAAAGACATTCAGTTTCATGTTATTTTTCTGATACCATCTGGTAATTATTTTGTAAGTAGAAATCGCATTGCATGGAACACCAGCTCAGGTTACTGTACTCCCTTTTAAAGGGAACTTTATCCAGTGCAAAGGGCCAATCCCTATTGTGTAGTAATATCTGTCATCTACATTGTCTGTACAAAAGTTGTGGGCCTGTTTACCACACATGAAATATTAGTCTGCTTAATGAATAGTTCCATTCTATCAGTGTTAAAATATCCATACAAACCATGTAATTCTGTACCACAATTGTATATTATAACATTGGAGTATTATTTTGGATATAAATTGGCTATAGAAGTCCATTCACATTTTTAATTTGTCAGCAAAATTTTGCAATCTGACCAACCAATCAGAAAACTGTTACATATCTACCTTAAGGTTAGACTAGTCCTCATTTAGGGCCCGCATGGAATGTCATCTATCACTAGTGGTGGCAGTATGGTAAATGTATATCACTGACGCATGGCCAGCAGTAAGTATGATACCTTGAACTCAACAGCCATTTATCAGTAACAGCTGATAAATGTAAACAATGGATTGGCTGTACACACAATAAGAAACTGTGTACCACTGCATGCGGGTTTGGTCAATTCAGAATTAATCTTCTGCCTGGCAGAAGAAAAAGAGGGACTCCTTGTTTTTCAGGTTAATCATCCAATGACCGCTCATCACGGATAAAGGGTACCTGGTTAAATGCATAAGAGATTGCCAGAATATGAAAAAAGAAATAAAAAGCAGGTTTAAACAGAAGTTCTGCGGCGTAGCTAAACTGTAAAAGGTGCGTGTTCCGAATCGTCTTTGGAAACCCCCTGATTTAACCGGCAGTAGTATCTCATTGTCATCCTGATATTGAGCCCTCAATTCCATATCATTCTGAAGATATAAACAAAAAATTCGCCGTTTTAGTGGTTAAGTATCATATAGCTAATATTGCTCAGTATTGAATAGGGATTTGCAACATGCATTATTGGTCACCATAAAACCGCAAGTTGGTTGCCCACGGTTCTTGATGGGGGTTTCAGGCCAGGCTCTCATATCAGAGTGCGAGAACACATAGATGTAAATCGGAACAAACACCTTTAAGTTCATTTTACGTCATTGGCCACTGGAATTAGCCAAATGCAACTGCATTGTAATTTGATGTTGGGAATATCGTTATTCTTATTGTATTACCCTAAAGATGTCGTCGTTGACGTGATTATTACAGAAGTTCGTCATCTCCAGACGGGAAAGTAACAAGTAAGTCATCTAGCCCATGAAAGTCGCAATCGGAGTTGGTTCTTTGACACGACTACCGATTCTGCCTGATATGTTTGGTAATCGTCGTTAACGTCCAAAGTAGTCACAACGGAATGTAAACAGAGAGATACAATGTAACGGATAATCAAACTGTAAGTCAGGCTTCTGAGTTTGTGCAGTTACTGGATGAGCAAAAATAACCGATAATGGTCTTTATAACCGCTTTATTTGTGGTATTGAGCAAATCGTCCATTCACTAAAGATCACTTGCAGAACCAAGTTTTACGAGATGTATACAACACAATACATATCGATAGATTGGTCAGAAAAAAGTTTAAACTTTCGAAATGTGTCATTGGCCAACCTGAAATTAAAACACATTTAGCTGGTTATTTCAGGTTCTTTTACTATCAAGAGAAAACAAATTTCCCTTGCTTATTGTGCTTAAATATATGCAGTTATTATTACAAATATCAAATTCGGGTAAACTCAGGCAAATTTCTTAAGAGGAGAGGCCAAAGTATTTTTTAGGCTAAAAAGGAATTTATTTTACGACCTGCTTTGACTAATGGCCGATTTTTATATGCAACATAGAATAATACTGCCAAGTTAAAATTGCACAGACTCTGGCAGGGTCGAAGTCACGGGAGTCAGAGGTCAAACTGTGTAAACCCAAGATCAGCCTGGGCCAGTGATGCTTTTGACATAGTACAAGATTCAGAGGGTGTTTTGAACCAATCCCATAATGCATGACAACGTGCCTAATACTCTACTGTAACAAAAACACATGTCAGTAATTGGGGATAAAAGTGTTCAAGAAAGTTAAAGTACCACAAAACATTTAATGATGATGCTAAATATTCCCTAAATACTAGCACGTTTGGCGGCTAAAATAGGTGTAAAAAGTCCGAGTTTCATGTGTTAAGACTAGGATTTTGTGGGATCACATGACCTATTGAGGTGAAATTTCCAAATGACTGGTGCATTGTGGGATTGGACTCAATACACCTATGGTACAAGACCTGAGACTAAGAGTAAGCAGTAAATAAACGCCGCGACGATCCAATCTGTACGGCAAAATACCATTCGGCCAAATCCGCAAGCGGATTAATTTAAAGTTTTCAAAGTAAAAGTTAGTAATAGAAACCATGAGATTGTCGTTCGTTTTTTTTAATAGACGCTTATTGTTTTCAGATTGCCTTTATACGTTCCTATTCGTGTGGAAAAAGAAAATGTTCATTGTTACATCGAAAAAATTACCACATGCTTATAAGTTGCTTAAAAGGGGAAAGTAATAGTCCTCGGACTGCAAACTGGTTGTAGGCATGTCCAGTCGAAAGTACTGTAATGAGAGGTTTCACAAAAATAAACGAAAATGACACAAATTAATTCATCATCACCTTCTTCAAAACGCATACGTCCAAACAATATGTGCAAATCAACAGGATTGAATGATAATATTGGTCTACTTATACTGCCTGGATAATTAAGGTGGAAACTATTTTTTCAACCTCCCTTGGCATTTCTAATTACACAGTACAACGTATAAATACACGTTCGTAGATAAATTACTTTAGCAAAAAGAATTATTTTAATTTGATTTGGATTTTCCTGATCCTGATACCATTTGATACTTGGGTATAAATATACGGTTATTAAGCAGATATTGTCGTTAGTCTTATAGAAACAATTTAAAACACCTTTAAAGTTTTTTCTTTATATCGTCTGGTCTTTCCCAAACCGGCCCAATCGCCCATTTTTGGCGAAATGGAAGCTTTTTGCATAGTATGATACTATATCACAAGCTCTTTTCATACACCAAATATTGGAACAAACTACATTCAAATTTTGGTAGATCTCATAGATTTTTCACTTTTGGAAATCGTACCCAAACGCCAAATAAAAGTCCGTCCAAACGACCAATCTGCATTCGTCCGTTTGCTGTACCTGAAAAGCACAGTAGCTACAGCTTTTAAAGTGATCTATCGATCAATGGGATATTGCGAGATTCCCCTCCTCTCTCGATCACACGGGTAGCTATAGAAGTTTGGTCGATGTTTTAGTGTGTGGCTGTGAGACATTTTGCCTCACTAAAAATATAAATTATGTTGGCAGTATTTTACGCAACTTCTGCCAATAATTACTTTGAAAAATAATAGTATACTGTAAAAATTGATTCAATCAAACACTGAAAATATATATTTGGCGAGTTATTACAGTGATTGTGAATGTGGTTGAAACTAAAAAGCACTGACGAACCACTCCTTGGTAGGGCATATCCACAAATGTCAACCAAGTTTACGGTGCATGTAAGTCTTATAAATTCTTTAATGCTTTAAAGTATGGCCTTTACCTCAAAACCCTATCTGTAAAGTTTCGCGCCGATATTTCAACCCCGTTTTGAATGAGAGCTAAAACATTATTTTGTAACTCCCATAGGACCATGAAAACCAGAACAAAACTATATTGGTCGACCAAAATGGTCATAAAATTTTTCGCTCATACCATCCAAACCAAACATCCTTTAGCCCTAATAATTTCACAGGGTAATTGAGAGAAATAGTAGCTTTCTTCTATAACCAAATTTGTGACCTCTTCGGGTAAAATCTGGGGTCCCTGGGGCGAGGCTATTTGCTATCCGACCATGGACTTTTAATTTTGGTAAAACATAATGCATTAACGGTAAAATATACATGGATTTGGATGGAAACTATAAAATCTTAGTTTTATGGGGATTTTGGTTTCAGAATTACTGCCAGTGTTTTCATGTAAAAGGATTACAGTGTTTTTTTCTGCACATACCTATAGTTGAAAATTCAAGATTGCTCAATAAGGTTGATATAATTCAAAGTGCAAATTGGAGCCGCTCTTTATAAATATAGTCGTAATAGGCCTGGAAAATTGGAACAAAGAGTATAATTTGCTTGTATTTTTAAATTACGGCCAAGTATTGTCTTTTTTCTGATCTTTTTTATTGTGAAGTCCCTGTAATTTTACAAGCGCACGGTTTATCTCCGTCAAATACAAATACATTTTTAGTAGTGGATACATAATTTTAAACAAACTATGCATTTTTAGCTGTGTTCTTTACTAGACGTAAAAACAAATTTTTGTAAGAGGTCCCTTCACTGTCTAAGCGACGATCCGGCAAAAATGAGCCTACGTTTGCCAGTTTTGAATCGCGCCAGTTGAGTTATATTTTTATTTAAGTGTTTTTTACATTTTTATTTTGTATTGTTTTTTATAGAAAATAGTTAACGGTGTTTTTATTTTGTAATGTCAGCTATGCATTTCCATGAGAATAATTTCACAATACCCTTATTTCATTTGAGAAATGTAATAAACAAACACCTGTATATAAGTTTACGGTAAAATCTATGCGAAATAGTAACATTACTCAGTTTTTACACCTGTTCCTGGCAATTAATTGGTTGTTGAAGTTGTTAAGGAAGTAAAAAAAGATTCAAATCAGCTATGTTTAGTATTCAAAGTTATAACACACAGACAATTTACAACACCAGAAAGGTCAAACAAGCACTAATGTAGTAACGTATTTTCACTTCATTTTGTTAGATAGTTCAAAAACTTTTTGTTGAAACCCTTTCACATTTTGGTATTATATTTGTTCATTTTTAATTGCAATATATTAATTGAAGGAAAGTAATGCATATAAATAATCAAGTTCTTAGATATATTCCCTGTATAAAAGATAGCATAGTATGTGGTTATGTATTTGGTTCATATCGCAGGTCCCAGGTTCGATTCCAGTTAGATAGGTTTACATGTACAAAAGTCACTTACATGTTAATTTACAGCAAATTAATTCAATCATGAAATGTAAAACATAGTACCTCAAAATGGCGTTGTCGTTTTTCCGCATTCTGTGCTATAGTTCCCCACATACATTACCATATATTTTGGCGTTTCAGCAATTTAGTGATAATAATTAAACTATAATTGATAATTTCTCTGTGTACTTATTAAATAAGCACAATCTTAAAGTATGTTGATTTTGAGTAACACTGCAAAACATAGGGTGTTAAAATTAACCCGCCGGTGTTCTAGGAGGGACCACAGCAAGAGGGTGTCAAAATTCACACCTTTGGTGTTATTTAATACATATGGTGTTAAAATAAAACACAATTGGGTGTTCAAAGAAAACAAAGGTGTTGAATTGTGACTTCCTCTTGGTGTGATCCTCCAGAACACCGGCATGGTGTAAATTTTAACACCCTAATTTTTGCAGTGTATGTAGAAAACTTATTATTCACATTATCAGACATCTTCAATCAAAATACATGATTAATGGTACATTAAAAGATTCCACTCATTGAAAATTACTCAAATAAGTGAATGCAAAACAATCTGATTACACTTCATGTTATTGAGTATATCGACGAAAATATTTTCCTTTCCATTCCAATAACGAAGATGTTTAATATCAGAAAATTATCATTCTGCATTTTCAATAAATACGACTTTGATATCAGAAATATGGTAATTTGAATTGAAATTAAACATCAGAAGTCTTGGAAATACAAGTTAACCATTGAACACCGCAATAGAAATGCCGGCAAACTGCCATAACCTCAAAGACAAAATGGTTTGTATTTTACTCATAGAAAGTTTTCAACTATACTGTACGAGTGCTGTGACTCCAGAGGTGAAACATATACGCAATGGTCTGTCTGATGACAAAAATCAAATAATATCCATGGGAATGTCAATTTCATTTCAAATTGTACCAATAGACACTCCGAAGTCGTTTGTTTTGACGATTTTTAGAAACATCATTTGACACTTATTTCCAATATACTCTTCCTATATTTTTCGTTATTTGAAAGTAGCAAGCCTACATGAATCTTGTATTTATTTTCAGTGACAATTGGAGCTACTGAAGACTTAATAACTATAAATGTAAAAGATACAATATGATTAAAGAGTTGTTTTTATTTTTTTAATTTTATTGAAAATAAAAGGTATTAATTCTAAAATTCGTGTTGTATGTGTCGAATTAAAATGATTTTCGTCCGAACTCCTCGTAATATTAATACAAATATAAATGACTTGATAGTAAGATAAAGCTTTCTTCTTGATAAAACCGTGATCTTTGATTCCTTTTACTCTGCAAAAAGTATCAAAATATACACCTTCAAGCATGAACAGATAAATCACAACTTCTTCCACTTCACGTTTATGGAAGTTATTATGTCCAATAATTCACAAAACCCAGGGTTTCAAACGTTAGACATACACTTTGGATGTCCTTAGCGTATTTGCACATGTAGGCCGATGCTGCAATTAGGAAATGCAGCAAAATACTGTAAATTTTATGTCCAATTTACTAGGCGTATAAAACGACTACAACTGGAGCTTTTATTCGATTTTTTTCGAGTATCAACATTATCATTTATCGTACATTATTATGAATCTTCAATTATACTAATACTAAAGTTTACAGGAAAAAACCATACATTTTACAAGAAAATTCTGGCAGCAATTCTGCTAACAAAACTCCGTAAAATACGGCTTTTACAGGTTGCCATTCAAATTAATATATTTATATCTTGATGTAATATATTTGACATTAAGTATTAAGTATTTGATTAAATCAATTCTAATTACAAAATAAAAAAATAGAACCTCATCAGT
>JAMKCH010006183.1:0-57790 GCA_023653785.1 Ophioderma brevispina
TTTAGATAAGGGATGGTCCTATAAATAGTCAGCAAGATCCCATATGTAGTAAATTTCCATTCACGGACACTCCATCGCCATGATCGTGAATTTGAAAACGAATTGCGAAAGAAGTCCGGTGGGGCGGAGCCTGATGCACACCTTTTGTGTGCATATAGTTCCAGGGATCCTATATAGTTCTGTAATTGTCAGGTCATTAAAAGTTGAAACAAATGCTGCATTCGGTCACTGCTCTAAGCTTTGTTTAATAATAATGTAACTTACTTTATATTTAATTGAACTTCAACAAAGAATATATATTAAATGTAGTTGATACCTGCGAGTAAAAATATTCATACGCAAAGGTGTCGGAAAATGACCACTTATCTTGTGATTCGACGTCTTTCGTAGTCAAAATGACCCATGAAAATCGTACAATAATAACCCCCTATGTGGTCCAAACAACCCAAAACGGTGGTTGATTCAAAATGACCACGGAAAAAATGACCCCATTGTTTTAAGTGTGTCATTTCCAGGTAATATTGCGGGTAATTGTATCCAAGGAGGCGGATGTTCACTACTTTGGTCACTGGGCTGTGTTGTGCGATAAAATTGTAGTTTGGGTAAGGATTGTCCTAGTAGTATGACCATGGCTTTTGTTTTCTTAGCATTGGCTTGAAGGAAGTTGGATGTGTACCAATTAAAGACTTGTTAATGTCAGCTTGACAGTCGATAGTATCTTGGGTGTTTTTATTAATGGTTGGGGGTGTTGAGCAAAGTGTGTCCCGTCCTGCGTATAACACTAATTTGCAACCTGAAGAAAGAAGGGATATGACAGAGGTAGTTTATAAAGATCAAGAAAAGGAGAGGCCCAGGATAGAGCCCTTGGGGGACCCCGGTCCGATGTACCATGAACAAGGGAAGAAGTACGCCAAGTACGTCCCGCACTGGAACCTGTTAGTATGATACGAGCACAGCCAAGACAAAAGTGGACCAGATATGCCTACATCAAAAAAGTTTTGAAGAGAAGCCTGTGGGAACTTTATCACAGGCCTTTTGCCAGATCAAATGGGCAACAGCCACATCATTGCGTGCTTCGAGGTCATTGTGCCAGTACTCGAAATGGCTGTGAGAAGAGCTCTGTGGTTGAAGGAGTTTGGGAGAAACCAAATTGTCTTTCGGTTAGCAATTATTTTCTTGAAGTGAGAGAGAATGTGTTTGTGAATGATTTGTTTCCAGATTTTTGAGATGATTGGTTGAGAGAGATGGTGACGTTAGTTATTTTGGATTCTTGTCTCCCGATTTGTAAACAGGAATGATGCGGGATATCGTCCATGCAGACGGAACCTTGCCAGAGCGATTGAAGATTGAAAATGTAGAGAGAATGGGAGAGATAGAAAGTAGTACCTTTAATCATGCACCAGAGATACCATCCCCACCAGCAGCAGATGAAGAGTCTGGAGAAGAAGAAGATCAAAAAAACTTCCTCTGAGTGGAAAAAATAAGGACTATTGGCTGGGGGAGGGTAAATAGAATACAATGAGTGTCATAGATCCTGGTTGAAACATTTCCTGCAAAAAATTGGCTGAAGAGATTAGCAATGTTTTGCGGTGTGTCAGCAGTAACGCCAGTGTATTGCATGTATCGGAAATGAGGACGACCCCCAGACTTCAACATGCCCCCAAAAACTCTTACTGGGTGAGCCACTATCAGCAAGAGAAGCAAGGTAGGCTTTTTTTGCACGTTTGAGTAAAGTTTGATACTCTTTTTCTTTATGGCATTTGTACTTATCATAGATATCTAACTGCTTAGTGGATTTCCATTTCTTGAACAATAGATTTTTTTTCCTGATTAACTTATGGAGATCACTAGATAACCAGGGCGGGTTTTAGCTCTTCACAACGAATGGTTTTTCTGCGGTATACAGTCCTTCATAGTTTGCATAAAAAAATCATGAAAACACTCCCAGGCACAATCATGTCAATATCGACGATTCAAGCGAAATGAGGATAAAATTGAATTAGCCTTATCCCAGTCTCGTCAGCATATTCCAGATAGACCCGCGGACACCTTAGAAAATTTTGGATTGAATCATACTAAATGTGTATAGCCTAATGACATCCCAATAGGTGAACGTATTAACTTCACTGATCAAATATCATCATTTGTATAAATATGATCAAGTAAGGCTGGTTTTGCCATGACCAACCAGTAGGTTGGAAACATGCTATCAAGATGAACTAGCACTTAGATCACTTAATTCGTCAACCAAAAGTGCGACGGATCCATAAATTAACATTGAAATCCACCATGAGAACCATCTTTGTTCCAGGAGGACAAATCTGGTTACACATGGAGAGACTTGTACACAGTTGAGGGAGGGTATTTGAGTCTCTTTGAGGAGGACGGTATAGTAGGGGATCCATGGGTGGCATATTTGAGGGAACCCTACTCAAGATACACTAAAAGGTTTGAGAAGTGTTTTTGGACAATTCGAGGGTGCCGATTCCGAATATGCACCATGCAAAATAGTCAATTTGAGGGTGCTGATTTCAAAAAGACACCTTACAAAATCACCACATTGATGGAAAGTGGATTTTTAAAGGGAAATTACCCGATTTTCCTTATTTTTTGAATATAGCGTTATCACACCATGCGCAATATCCACTTATTTGACTGAAAGGTTTAAGAAGTGTTTTATGTCAATTTGAGGGTGTTGATTTCAAATAGACACCTTACAAAATCACCACATTGATGGAAAGTGGATTTTTAAAGGGAAATTTCCCGTTTTTCCTTATTTTTTTAAATATAGGATTATAGCATTATCAAACAATGCCCAAGATCCACTAATATGACTAAAAAGTTTAGGAAGTGTGGAAAATTGATTTTAAAGGGGAAATACTTAATTTTCCTAGTATTTTTGAAAAAAAAGGACTATCAAGGGAAATAAATAATTTGAGAGCACATAGAGGTCCTCTGGAGGATGGGCTGCCTTGATTATATCGTGTTCATGTAATGTTTGCCTAAAACTGGTCATTAGAATTAAAGGGCACTCTTCTATTGACAAATTAGATTGAAAAATCAAATATTAAATAAGTTAGAGTTGTTATAGCGTTAAGAATTTGTTTACTTTTTCTGCTCCAAATATTGTCCTTTATGTGAGGAGTTTCCAAAGAAGGATCGTATGTTTTCATCAGTTTCCAGAAAAAAATAATGTGTTTTTATCATACTTCAGGTAATTATCATTTCATGTTTACCAAAGTTAATAGTAATTGAAAGAAAACTGTCAAAAAACTTGTTTTGGTGTCTAGAGTATTTATTTAAGTGCTTTTTACATGTAAAGTGGGCTGGGTCTAAATAGCAAATCTTGTTTAAGAACTATTATAAATGCATTTAGAGTAATTCATCATTTCGAAGAACAAAGGGCAATATGATCCAAACAGTGACGTAACCAGCGTGGGAAGGGGCGACCCCAGTTAGAATTTCACCCTTCTTCTTGTCCCATGAAGCAAGGTAGCTGTTCTGTACAATCTACTGTAGTCTTAGGGATTATTTGCTAGAAAACCACTTCCAGACTGCTCAAGACTGGTGCCGATTGGCATTTTTCGAAAATCGTGAGTAATTTTCCTTTGTCAGGTGTAGTTTTGGCCAAGTCTGGGACTGTCCTGCAGTACAGTCTTCTGCAGTCTTGTGTGATCGGGAGCACGTGGCAAATTAAAAAAAAAAAACGCCAGGATTTTTTCTAAAAAAAATCGTGGCGGGTTTTGGAACCGGGAAGGTCGGCTTGAACACATGAGCGGTTTGGAAGCGGTAGCCGATGAGTTGGTGCGCATCATGAGTGGTTGTGTGCAGTTAGAAAGTGGTCGCGGCAATGAGTCTGCTCCAAGCGGGAGAGAAGATGCAAGCTAACTGGACATGTTAAATCGGCGATTGAACTCGGCGACTACAGAAGATAAGTCGCCGACTTGCAGTCTTGACAGTAACATGTCACAACTTGTGCTGTCGTGTTAAGGTCTGCGACTGATTGGGAACTGAACAAGTGCCATGCTTGATCTTGTTGATTTTATGATGCTGTCGCCTACTGCTAGGCGATTGAGCATCTCTTGTCTTGTAAATTTGTAAGTTTGAACAAGACGATTTTGAAAAAAATGTGGTCTTGTGTAGTTGGGAAAAGGTTGGGTCGCGTCGCGAGTTGTCTTCTATGTGACTGTACCTTTGGCGTCAACAACTCGGCGACCAATAGTCTTGACAGCGACATATCACAACTTGTGCCGTTGTTTCAAGATCGGCGACTGATCGGGTACTGAAAACGTGGCGTCGCCAATTAAACATGCTTGATCTTGTTGATTTCATGATGCTCTCGCCTACTGCTAGGCGTTTCAGCATCCCTTGTCTCGTTGACGATGGGAAACACTCGCAGATAATTCATCCATGGGTCGGGAAAAAATTAAAACTTTGCAAGTTTGAACACGACTGTAGCCGATGATTTTGAAAAAAAAATGCGGTCTTGTGAGTTGGAAGAGGTTGGGTCGGGGGAGCGAGCTGTCTCTGTGTGACCGGACCTTAGGCATGGAAATCCCCAATGGCCCAATCGAGGCAGGAACCGTTGTCCTACACCCCCCGCCCTTGACACAAGACGAAAAATGGTATTGAGCACACTGCCATGCTATGATTTCAGATTTGAAAAGTCTGGTTTGCCAAAACAACTTATGTGTACTTATTCATTCAATCATGAAATCCACATGGGCAAAGTCTGCAGTTGTGCTAAAAAAAACCAGTTTTCTGTCTGTGCCATAGTCAAGGCACTGTAAAATGAAGGCCATAATCATTAAATCCATTTTTTTACAGTTTTACCACAAAAAACCTTTTCCCGCTGGTGTGTTGGGGGCACTCAAGATACACCCTCTTTTTTTCTTACTTCTAGTGTACCACAATGACCCCGATTTTTGTGCTTGCTGTCTTACCCCCTTTTTAAATTTTCAGATACTTCATACCCATTTTCTTCTTTCCAACTGATATATGCTACCCACCTTTTTTTTCATCAGTTTCCATAAAATTTCTCCTTTTTAAAATTTTAACATCCAAAACAAAATTTTGCACTGCTACGCCACATTTTGAACAATTTTATATTTCATGGCACAGTTTTTATAATTATCAGAGAAATTTGAACTCGGGAAGATACGCCTGTCCTATTTGAACTTCGGTTGTTACTTTCATGGCCCCCTTCTTAAATGTTACATACTGAATGAGACCCATTCCTTATTCAGCTGTGTACTGAATGACCCCTTATTTTTTGGTACATATTTTTTACCTGAACGGCCCCTACTTTTCACGTTGATGGCCGAGAGACATAACCGTCACTTCAGATGGGCTGTGCCCCCCGGACCTTTTTAGACTGAATCATGACCTTGAAACTTTTCATAGCAAATCAAGACTCGTTTGTTATCATGGTAAAAAATCGTGTAACTAAAATGCTGACCTCACTTGAAAGACAAACTGGACTCAAAACTTATTTGACTTGTCTCAGAACTTATAGTTTCTGAAAAGAATTATTAGTGCTGCTATTATTCGTACTGATGCTGTCATTGTTACAAAGTTGACACCATCCATGTGTAAAGGTTTAAGGTGCAAATAATATTCACCCACGGTCAGCGCTTTAACTTACGAGCTCTTATAATGGGTGTACTTCTTTATCATTAGCGGTAGAGGTTTTTCATACATTTTAAATAAAAATCAACAAATTTAACATCCCGAGCCTTTAATGTGACATTGAAATTTTCTTGAAGATGTGCATGCTTGTATTAACAAGATGTTTTTCATAAAATCGGGCTAGAAGTCCCTTTAAACAAGAATGTCACCACTTGCACCAAACTGGATCAATTTGCATGCAGCATGAACTCAGCACCCTCGAAATGACCTAAAACACCTCTCAGATCTTTTAGTGTATCTTGAGTAGGGGTCAACCTTATTTTGAGCCTTTTAAGGCTTGATGGATCCCCTAGTAGTAGTAGATACCAATCATGATATTGGTCTTTTGGATTTACATTTGACCCATAGTATTTCACATGATGGCGAATTAAGTTGAGAGCAGACACATGGATCGAGGGACTTATGTATAATGAGACAAACCCCACCACCCAGCTTACAAGTACGATCATTTCTAAATACACTATAATCAGTATTATAACAGAGTTCAGAGTCAGTGATGTTTTGATTTACAGGGTCTCTGGAATTCCAATTATGAAGTAGTCGGGCCATAAGTTTCATTAACAAAAAGTTCATCCAGTTTTTTGGAGGAGTACTACCAGATTAAGGAGACTGATGCCCAAAACGAGTACGACTAGCATACTGGCATCAAGGAAGGTGGAATCACTTGAAATATCGGAAATTCGGCAATGTTCCACGACTTCGAGGGTATTGAGATGATAATGATACATTAGCAAATGGAAAAAAAAAAGTTGTTTGATGCAGGTTCTGCACATAACTTCAGGAAAGAAGCTTTAACGATGGCGTAAAGCTAGGGTGAGAGACCCGAGCCACTTCAGATGCAGAACAGTCATAAGGAAAGGCAGTGTTTGGTTACTGCGAACTGTCCATTGACAATTTCCACAGAGGGGCATTCTACACGGCAGCGCAGATCAGGATCGGATCCAGATCGGATCCAGATCTCGTATCCATTTTGCGTCTACACGGGGCAACGCCAAACTTGATACAGATCTGCAACGCGTACATGCTGTGTACACGCTGTGTAGTGTCGCTGCACTTTAACGCGTAGTTTATGTTACGCGTAAGTATTCCCGATCACCAAGGTGGTTACGCGAGCATGACGGTACACTTAGAAAGGGCGCTGTACTTTCGCGTACTCACTGCGCTTGTGTAGAGTCTTAACGCGGGTATCCCGTGATCTGGGATCTCGGGAAACGGATCCGATCTGGATCTGCGCTTGCGTGGAGATTGCCAGAGGAGAGTCTTTGGACCAGGGTTAGGTTCAATATCCCCATCAACGAGGAGTTGAAAAGTTGCAGTTGAGTTTGCATAGTACAGAGTTCGAGACTTGGAGAAATGAAGACGGCTGTTAAACAAATATTTTGCATGGTGATGTTGTTGAATGGTTCATTCAGTACTACAGTAACAGTTAGGCTCTTTCATAGAAAGGCTCACATGCAACAAGGTAATAGTAGAGTTACATGTGAAATAAAGAAGCTTCTTCTTGATGCAGTATCAGTCATGGTGCCTTTTGTTATCCACAACAGGGGCGGGATCCCATGGATTTGAAAAACGTCAAAATTACCGGGGGGCTTGAACTGAAAAGGCTGTAACTGGTCCAACAATAGCTCAAAATGGGCTGATTTTGCAAGAATTTGCAGAAAACAAATACCGGGGGCGCGCGTCACCTATACGCCCCTCCCTGGATCCGCGCCTCCGACAAAGCATATGATTCAGTATTCAACAACTCACCGTATTCCTTGTACAGGAGAGTACCGTTGGTTGATTCGTTATCACCCACAGTGATATGGCAAATCAGCGCGTCACGCCCGGGCAGGTTTGCGGAAGTGCGTTTACGCTGTACGCTTAAGTCGACGCGCTGTGTTCGTCACGTTTAGAACTCGGCGTACGCGCAAGGACACCACGGCTTGCAAACTGCAAAGCAACAAACAAACCAAAACTATGTTTTGCCTTTAGATTTGCTACTAAAAATATTACTAGGAAAGATTCCTGTCGAACTGGGAACATAGTTGTAATTCCTCTATATACGAGATAATAAGTTTTCATAAGAATTTTCGTGTTGAAAGGGATTCAAACATGTTACAGAGTGGTTCATCACAAAATCAACAACTCTGCATCCAATGCGTCCGCGTACTTTTATCCGTCGGGCGGCTAAAGCCGCCCTCGCGGGATAAAAATAAGAGTGACGCATGGATTTGATCGTTTTGTTGATTTGTGATGTGAACCACTCTTGTAACATGTTTGAATCCACTAATTGATTGGTTTGCGGGAGTTGTGATTGTGGAAAAATCACCCAAGCATAAGCCTAGCACTCAGATGATTAGTACAGCACAATCAATGGACAAGTCTGCAGGAATTCAGTTGCCTTTATCTGACCAGTTCAGCAATAAAAGAATCTGCCAAAAGGCAGCAAGTCAGGAAAATCCAGGCAAAAATAGCTCCATATTTTTTTTTTTTTTTTCGGTGACAAAATGACAGAAACAGAGTCTATCTATGGCATTTCTGCGTCACCAATGCTGAAAATTGATGTAAAAATCAGATTTTCTATGGAGACTGGAGGACATTTAGTCTCCACACATTGTATGAAAAAATCAAACAAATTTTCCTGACCTTTAATGTGACATTGAAGATTTTCTTGAAGATGTCATGCTTGTATAACAAAGCTTTGTTTGCAATAAAATCGCAAAAAACAAAAAAGGGTAAACGTACACCAACCTTATAAAACACAACAAATAATTTCATCACCACTGTCTTCCACCAACTATCATTTTGCATGCGCAGATTTGAACCAGCAAACCCCTCGAATTGACCTAAAACACCGCTCAGATCTTTTAGTGTATCTTGAGTAGGGTTCAAACCTTATTTTAGCCTTTTAGACTTGATGGATGGCGGCCCTAGTAGTAGTAGATACCAATGCATGATATTGGTCTTTTTTTTTTTTTTTTTTTTTAATAATTTGTAAGTTTTGGGTGGGTGAAGTTTGAGGGAAACCCATTGGGATCGAGGGACTTAGTGTATGGATGAGACAACCCCACCACCCAGCTTACAAGTACGATCATTTTCTAACTACCGACTATATCAGTATTATAACAGAGTTCAGAGTCAGTGATGTTTTGATTTAACAGGGTCTTCTGAAATTCCAATTACTGAAGGAGTAGGGTCCCAAGAGTTCATGTAACTACTGAAAAAGTTCCCAAGTTTGTTGGATGATACTACCAGCATTAAGGAGGAGGACTGATGTCCCAAAACGATACACTAAGATTAACTACTGGCATCAAGGAAGGGTTGATCACTTGAATTCAATCGAATTCGTCGAGTGTGCGGCCGACGTCAGAGAGTATTGGATTAGTAATGGATACATTATCAATATGGAAAAAAAAAGTTGTGATGCTGGTCGGCACATAACTCAGGAAAGAAGCTTTCACGATGGCGTAAAGCATAGGTTGAGAGACCCGAGCAAGCTTCAGATGCATGACAAGTCCGACAGTAAACCAGTGTTGGGGTACTGCGAACTGTGTGCCATTAAATGTGCCATGAGAGTCTTTTGCCAGGGTTAGGTTCATAGTCCCCATCAGGAGCGATTTGAAAAGTTTGCAGTGTGAGTTTGCATAGTACAAGAGTCTCGAGACTTTTGGAGAAATGAGACGGCTTTTAACATATTTTGGCATGATTGGTAGAGATGTTGGTGATGATGTTTGACTTGTTTCAAGTACTGACAGTACGTTAGGGCTCTTTCTAGATCAGGCTCGCATGTCAACAAAGTAAGTAGTAGATTTTACATTAATAAGAAGCTTCTTCTTCGTGATGCAGTGTCGTCGGCCAGGGTGCACTTTTTGTTTAGTCCACACAGCAAACTGTCATAAATAATCGAACCGCATCCGTTGAGTCAAACTTTAAGCAAACAAAAGCTTATAAATTTCAACTAAAAACTGTAAATGATGAAATCACAATTTGCCAATAATATACTCTGTATAACCCCCCCCCCCCAAAAAGAAAAAAAAACCCTTAAAATACTGGCGGCTGCAGGACACCAGAACAACAGATGATGTACTGGGTGTAACAAGGAACTAATTCCATTCATGATGAAAAAAGGGCATATATATAAATTATGTTGACAAATCAAGAAACAGGGAAACACTGTGTCAAGTAGGCTACTTTCATATTATTGCTCAGTCGTCCTGGATTAACTTATAGGCTTATACCGATCCTCCCCTTATACATTCTGGATAGTGCTATTCATTTTAACCCTCTTATCCATACTTCTTTGTTACCTTTTCACCTTATTTTCACAGTTTTACACATAAAAAGCATATCATTACACCACACGATATTAGATCTAGATTTTTATTTGCGCCACCGAGATTCGAACCAAATGACCATAATTACAAGGTCCATGCCTTTCGTTCTTATCGGCCATGAGCTAGCTGGTCGATGAGATGTCATGTAATTATCTAAATTAATTGAGAAAGTGCCTAAGCACAATCTCTATAGGCTATATAAAGCATGCAAATATGCCAAGGCAAATGCTTAATAAAGTCCCCGATTAACTCGAACTTTTTTGCATATAGTATTATTGGAAGAAATTTGGCCCTGCTTTACTCAAAATGTTGTATTTAATCATGGTGTGTGTTAAGCCTGTTGTGTTTCTCACTTGTTAATTTCAAATTTGATTGTGTAGCATCAAAATTGATAACGTAGAACCTGCTCATTTTTTCCAATTCCTGTTACGTAATTAATTGACAATTGCTAAATGTAAAATCATATCTTGAATGTTTTGAGTCCTTTGGTATTTAATGAGCAGCAGAAAACAAAGCGATTGAAATGTGTAAATCTATTTAAAATTGCGTGTGTCCTTGTTGGTTTGACACAATGTTTTATTAATTGTTCCCGCCCCCCCTTCTTGTCATAACGTTTAATTTCTTAAGTCACTGATTTGAGGGGGACCGATTAAGTTTACAGTATCAAGAAATACAGACCCAAACAATTAAGTTATACAGCAGACAAATTGAAAATATTTAAGTAATTTTCACCTTTTTTGCCAGTTTACTGGTACCATAATATTCGTACGTTTGGTATTGTTACAAAGGGGTATTTCGTCAGTTCAAGCATCTCCTGTTTTATTCATTACTCACTAGATATCCTTGAGAAAAGCTATTCCTCAAATTTGAGTTGATTCCCGCGCTGCGGTTTTGTGTTATGGACAATACGTTGATCCTGGTTTCCTACCGGAAAGCATTTTTTACAGAAATTCCTATCCCACAATCAGCCAAAAAAAGAAAAAACCCAAAACAAACCGGGGAGAGAGGCCGGGCCCCAGAGAACGGGGGGAGAGGATCAGGTAAGCGCAAACAAGAAGGGAAGAGCCAGAGCAAACAACAAGGGGGCAGGAGAAAAGGAGGTAAAGCTGGATAGAAGGAGGGGCAAGCACGGCGGAGGAAAAAGTGGAAGAGGCGGAGGAAGCCCGGGGGGAGTCACGGACAGGGGCAGAACGACTTCGGCAAAAGCAGGACGGCGGAGGCAAGGCGGCAAGGAGCCCGGCGGGAAAGGGGGGGGTGGGAGGGGGAGGGCCAGCGGGAAGACAGAACAAAAGGAAAGAACAAGGAGGTCCAGAGCAGAAAGAGGAAAGGGAAGGCCAGAGAGTTCCAACCAGAACGGATGGGTGAAGAAAAAGTGCAGAACCGGGGGGGAGTGAGGGAAAGAGGGATGAGGGGAGGAGGAAGGGAAGGGGAGAGGGGGGGAGGGGAAAAGGAGGAACGCGAAAGGGGAGCAGGGGAAAGGGAGACCAGGCAAGGGGCCGGGGGAAAAAGGGGGGGATGGGGGGCCAGGGGGGGAGAAGGGCGACCTGGGCGGGGGAGGGAGGGAGACGGGACAGGAGGGTAGGGCAAACCAAGGGGACGCCAGAGGGAGCGGAGGCGGGGGGGGGAGAGGATCCGAGAGAAAGCGGGGCCGGACGGTGGCTGACCGGGGAGTGGTGGAGGGGGCGGGCCAGAAAATGGATCGGGGGTAAGGGGGAAAAAAACGGAAAGAGGGGCAAAGAAAGGGAAGGGAAAAGGTGGCGGGAATGTGGAGGCGCCAAGGAGGACAAACAGAAGGTGAGAAATCAAGCACAGCGGAAAAGTAGAAGAAGATAAGGGCACAAGTACCAAGAAGGAGGCTAGGGGAAAGATAACCGGGGGGGAAAGGGGAAAAGAAAAAACCCCCAAGGAGGAGGAATAAAGGGGGGGCGAGGGGAAGCGAGGGACGGGAGTAAAAGGTAAGAAGGGTCGGGAGAGGAGGCAGGGTTAACGTAGGGGAAGGGAAACCAGTGGGGGGGCGGACGGGAAGATAGACCAGGAGGTGGAAGCACCAGAAATGGAAGGAACAGGGGGGGGAAAGACGAAGGAGCTAACGGAGGAAGGGGAGAGGGGGAGGCGGGGGGAAAGAAAGGGGGGGGAAAAAAAAACGAGGCCAGCGGGCGGGGAGCGGGGGGCGGGTGGGGATCACGGGAAGATGTCAAGAGCCGGGGCGGAGAGGAAAGATGGGGCACTAGACAAAGAAAAGGAAGAGGAAGAGGAAATCCACTAGATGGCGCGGGGTCGGCTCACGGAAAAGGATCAGAGAGGGGGAAAAGAGCGACGGGAAAAATGTAGAGGTGCATAAACTTAGGAAGGGGAGTGGCAACTTTTTGGAAAGGGCAGGAAAGGGACAGCCAAACGAGGAAGGGTGGGGTGGGGTAAGGGAGGAAGAGGGAGGGGGGGGGGATTTTTAATTTTTGGGGGGAAAAGTAAAAGGGAGGGGGGGGGGTGGGGGGGATAATAGGGGAAAGATAAAAGGGGAATAATAGGGTGGAAGGGGTGTGGGGAGGGAGGGGAGGGGGGAGACAGCCGGAGGGGATGGATGGAAGGGGACCTTAAGGGGGGGGAGGAGAAGGACAGGTTAGATGGGGGGAGCAGAGCTGGATAGGGAAAGAGGGTGAAGGGGGGGGAGGGGGGGGCGAAAAGCGGGCGGGGCAGGAAGGCGCGGAAGGGGTGGGGGCCCTGCAGGCCACCTGGAAAAGCTCTAGGACGTCCAAGGGATAGTGATTGAGAATTGGCCGTGCGCGGAACTAAGCGATGTGGGGGGATGAGGAGCTAGGGAAGGGATAGTGAAAGAAGAATGCGCACGGTGATTGGTGAATTAGGGAAATGGAAAAGAGAGGGAAGGCTCGAGGAGAATCGTAGGGTGGTGCTGGGATAATGAGGGGGGTCAAAACGCGGAGTGGGGGGGGGGGAGGGGAGTTCGGAGTGAGGTGAGGGGAGGGAAAGGAAGAGAGGGAAGTAAAAAGGGGGGGAAAGCGGGGGAAGAGGGGGGGCGGGTGGGAGGAGGATAGGGGGGTCGAGGGGACTTCGTGTAAGTAGGGAAAAAGGAAGTGGGCAACACGCGGGAATGGGGAATGGGGAGGAAAAAAGGGGAGGGGGAGGGGGGTAATTCGGGGAAAGAATGGTGTGGGGTGTAGGAGGGGGGGGAGGGGCGGTAGGCTGAGGGGGGAAGAACCAAGGGCGGTGGATAAGAAGGAGGGGAAGAGGGGGGGGGGGGGCGGGTAAGGGAGTTGAGGGAGTGAGAAGGAAGAAAGAAACGCGAAAGAGGAAAGGAAGAGGGAAAGAAGGAGGGGTGGGGGAGGAAGAAGGAAAGCGGGGGGAGCGATAAGAGAGGAAAGGGGGGTGGAGGAGGAAAAGGGGGAGAAAAGAGGGGGAAGAGGGAGGGGGGGGGTAGGGGGAACGGAAGGGTAAGATCCGGGCAGAAGAAAGGGGGGGGGGGGGTGAGAGATGAGGGAGGGGAAAAAGAAAAGGGGGCGGAAACAGGAAGAGAGAAGGAGGGAGAAGAAGGTGGAGAGAAGTTAGGGAAAGGGAGGAAGAATGGGGAGAAAAGGCGAAGGGGGTGGGAGGTGGGACCGAAGGGGAAAAGAAAAGAGAGGGGGAAAGAATCACGGAGTGGGGCTCGGGAAGGCAAGATGAGAACCGGGGGGAAAGACGGAGGGGAGGGAAACGGCACCGGATGGTGAAGTAGTCCCGGGAATAAAAAAGAAAGGGGTGGGAAAAAAGGGTGTGAAAAAGGATAAAAGGATAAACCAAGAAGGAAGAAAGTGCCGGAAAGAAAGAGGGCGGGAGGAAAGAGGGGAGGGAACGAAGCGGGAAGGGAATTAGGGGGGTGTGGGAGTGAAGACAAAGGGAAGTGGGGGAGCGTGGTACAAGTGGGGATAGGGGGGAGGGGAGGAAGGGGGGAGAGAGGGGGAGAAGGGGGCCCGGGAGCGGTGAACAGAGGGCGGGGCGGAAAAGGGGGGGGGCTTGGGGGGGAGGGAGGGGGGGCCGGTGGAACCTCCGGGTGAAGAAAGGATGGAACGCGGTGAGAGAAGGGGAAAATGGGGGGGCCTGGAAAGAGGCGAGAGAGACAGGGGAGGTGGGCCGGTAGGGAGAATGGAGCAGGCGGAGGGGAAGTCGCAGGGGGGGGTGGGGGGAAAGGAATTTGAAGGGGGAAAGGGGGGGGGGGGGGGGCGGGGGGAAGAAACAAGGAAGGGCAGTGGGACGCGGAGAAAAGGACGGGGGTGACGGGGGAGACGGGTCCAGAGAAAAATGGGCAGAGTTCGGACGCAGGTAAGCGCTGGATCGGAGGGGGGGCGGAGAAAAAAAAAATCGGGCGTAGGGGAAAAAAAGAGAAGGGTAGGGAAAGGGGGGGGGGGAGGGAGGGGGGAGTACGCAGGAAGAGACGGGGAGGGGGAGGGGGAGGGAGGGGGCGAGGGTAAAGGGATCGGGGAAGGCGAGGTAGAGTAGGAGGGGGGGAAAAGAGGGGAAGGGTGAAAGGGATGGAAAACGGGGGGAGGAAGGAGGGGGAAGGGGGACGGGAAGAAAAGAAAAAAACACGACAATGAAGGGGGAGGGGAGGGGCCAGGAAAAAGGGGTAGGAAGAAAAGGGGTGGGGCGGGGCGGGAGGGGGGTCAATAAAAAATAGGGAGTGAAAGCCCGAAAGGAGGGAGGGGGGGGGGGGGAGGGGGCGGGGGGGAGGAGCCGAAGGGGAGGGAGGGCAAGAGGCGGGCGGGAAAGAGCAGGTGGGGTGACGGGGATAGACAGCGACGGCTAAAACCCGAGAGGGAGGGGGAGGGGGGGGCCGGCGGGGGTAGGGGGGGGCGGAAAAACAGCAGGTGAGAGAAGGGGGGGGTTGAAGGGGAGGAGGGGAGGGAACGCCGTCGGGGATATAGTGGGCACAACGTCTCCCCTCTCCCGGACGTGCACCGACGTTGTCGTAAAGAGCCGTGGCGAAAAGTTCCGGGAGGAAGCACGAGTTGGAAACACATGGGAGGTTGGGGGAAATAAGAGGTGGGAGAAAGTGGGGTAGCCGGGTGGAGCGGGTGGAAGACATGGCGAAAACAGTCAGCGACCGGGGAGAGTGGGCTAGGAGGCGTGGCGAGGGGGAAGGTGCTGAGAGGTGGGGGGGGCCGGGTAGTAGCAATGTAAAGGGCAGAAGGCTGGGATGAAGAGACCAGTGAAAAGTCGGTGGCACCGTGGATAGGCAAGGGGGGGGAAAAGGTGGCGGGCTGCGAGAGGCCGTAGGATATAAGGGTGGATAGCGGAGACGGAGAGAGTGGGTCGGGAAGTGAAGGGGCGCGGACAGGGGAAGGTAGGGGGAGGCAAGGGGGGAATGTCCCGAGGACACAGGGAGGAGTCGCGTGTGGGTAGGAGGGGGGAGGATGGCAACGGGGTGAAAGCAACGGAGGAGACCTCGGGGGCCGGAAGCTGAGGGCGGACGAGAAGAGGGGCCCCGAAGTGCCAAATGAGACGAGGATCGGGCGGGGAGTAGGAAAAGATGGAAAAAAAAGGTTAGAAAGGGAAAGAGGGGAGAAAAAAGCGAGTATGGGGTGGAAAAGAAGGGGGAAAACGAAAAGGCGGAAGGCAGAGAGTCGGGGGAAAGCAGGGGCGGGAGGCGGGGGGGCGGGGGACAAAGGGTGAAAGGAGGTTGGGGGGGCAGGATCGGGGCGAGAAGAGGGGTCAGAGAATGAGAGGAACTAAGAGGAAAGAGGAAGAAATAGAAAGGGATGAACTGGAGGAGGGGGGAGTTAGTGAAACGAGGGGGGGAACGGGGTGGTGGGAATGAAGGGGATGGGGTAAACTTGCCGGTTGTGTGGACATGTTTACTACGCGTCGCTCCAGTTCCCCTTCAGGCTCATGTGAACCACCTTAGTTTTAAGTACCCCCTTTCACTTTCACTATTTGTATCGCTGTACCTTCGCTAGATGCGGGGGGGTGACAATTACGGCTGGAACCCCCTAACCGAGGTCGGTGTGAGATCGTATAGGCCCCGAACTCAGCACTGAGAATAACGATGTACGACTAGATATACAATCACGGGTCCATGCCCGCTCGCGGTTTTAGTGCCCTCCTTTAAACTACGCGCAGATTTTGTGGCGCAAAATTACAAGGCCATCAAAGATTAACTCGTTACTGGTAAAATTATGTACAGCACCTGTTTTTTGCCCGCCAGGTTATGAAAAAATGACCGAATGACACAAACACCAATAGAATATATATGCGCTATTTATTTATCTACTCGTACAACGTTGGTGCATTGTGGGGATAGGAATTTCTGATAAAAAATGATTTTCGTGTAGGAAACCCAGTATCCACGTATTGCCTGCTCGTTTCCCACGGTCAAGTTTTGGGCGAGTTAAAAAGTGGGCGAGTTATGAGAATGGCGAAGTTTAAAATGACGAGTTGACCCCCCCCCCCCCCCACGGATTCCACTGAAACGGCAAAGAAGTCCTGCTGGTGAGTTACTGAAACACCATGAAATACCTGCTGGGGTTACGGGACACCATCTAGTCCTGGAGGCGAGTACGGAAACACCACGAAGTCGTGCTGGTGAGTTACGGAAACGGCCCTCTAGTCGTTCTGGCTAGTTACGGAAGCACCATCTAGTCCATGGAGGCGAGTTACGCACGGAAACATCATCAAGTCCTGCTGGCGCGTTACGGAAACACCATCTAGTTCTGGATTTATAAAACCTATGGGTGTACAACGTTTTGGTGGGGGGTAACACATCGCCATTTTTAAACTCGCGCACAGGGCGAACTGCCTGGAAAATTTAACCGCACACTGACTTATTCCATGAAAAAATGTACCACCTGAAACTCGTTTCCACCAGAGGGGACTTTCCTGAATTTTTTGGGGGGGTAACGGTCGCCATTTTAGCTTCGCGCACTTTACTCACCACAAAAGGACTTCCTTGAAAAATTGTAAAACTTTGTTGGGGTAGTAACTCGCCAGATTTAACTCTCCACTCAACCCTAACTCCCCCTTGTTCTCCTAATCGCCCCTGCATGTCCCTCGTCCCATAGGACCACTGTGCTGTTAAGTTGGGAATTTCTAACAGATACGAACAAATTTACACGTAAGATTGGGCCCACTTTGATCACTAATGTTAACGGTTTCAGATGATATAAAAATCTCAATATTTTTAGGTAAGAGTCGGGGGGACGAGGCTGTGGATCCGAAATGCCCCTTTAAACCTATTTTCCCTCTTAAAAAACAAAGAAAATGTAAAAATCAATTAAAAGAGTGAGTTGGGAGGGGTGAAAAAAAAAAAGTTCCCCCCCCTAAAATTTGATTGACTATAAAATGGCATGTGGTTTGAATTTTTTTCGATTGGTCAGATCTTCAACTACTGATATTCTCAATCGTTAATTTGACTTATTCCCTCACCGCAATCTTTATTTAAAGCATATTAGCAACATTTTTTTTAATAGCGCCCCTAAAAACATTGGTTGGTTCAATAATTTTGAGATTTGTTATAACGGGGTTGCATTGGTTACCGTACTAGTAAAACTATCCTTGAACATGGTGAAGCTCTAAAATGTCTATGTGTCCCGCTAAGGAATTTTCATGTAATTAGAATATTTATCGGGATCCGATAATAATTCAACGGATGCTGGAAACGGCCTTACATGTGACATAAGCCTAAATAGCAGTCCATGTACATATTATTGCACGTCTTCCACGTTCAAATCATGCGGAGTTTTCCCGCCATGTGGTCGAGTTTCACCCACACGCGCTGTGTATCGAGTTTTCCATGTCCTTCCTGGTTTACCCTCGCCATGTGTCGAGTGTTCAGCGTTATATGTCTAGTTTAAAAAAAAAAATAACCAGCCTATATAGTCCATTATGCCCTCGTATACAGACAGATCGAGTTTTCTCTCTATAGGGTGAGTATTGACATAAATCATATGTCCAGTTTCAAAATCTCGACATGATTTAATAATTCTCCAAAAAAACAATGAGGAAAACTCGACATGGATTTGTTGGTGTATGTGTAAAAAAAATCATGTCGAGTTGTGCTCATGTTGAGAAAAAAATCAGTGGTCGATTTGCGCAATGTTTAAAAAAAAAAAAATGCATGTCGAGTTGTTACTCAGTGTTGAGAAAAAAATCATGTCGCAGTGTTGCACATGTTGAAAAAAAAATCAATGTCCAGTGGGGTTTGTTTTATAAAGCTCGGCATGGTAAATTGTATTCTGGACATGATTTATTCTGGACTGAGGGTTTATGAAACGCGGCACATAGAGTTCAAAGCTGGAGTAGGCCAAAGCGCTGTAAACTCGAACATATAGCGAGGGTTCAAGGCGTCGAGATATACATCTCATGAAACCTCGCCATGATTATACGTGGAGCGTGGGCCATAACATATATCTACGCTCATCCATTATGTTTGTTTTTATTTGGTTCAGGCAAGTCAAGTTAGAGGTTCTTTTATTGAGGCGGCACTATTTCATTTCATCATTGACCTGACCATAAGCGTAGCATTTCCAGCTCCGACGGCAAGGCCGGCCCGTGGCCATGTGTGGGGGGGGGTGGTGGTGGGGTGGAACACCCCCAGCGATCCTCAAGAGAGAGACAGAAAGGGCAGAAAGAGCAGAAAAAAGAGAAAGCTAAAAGAAGAGGGAAAGAGAAGATGAAAGAACGAGTAGAAAGGGGAAGTAATAAGTGAAAGCAAAGGATAACGACATCATAAAGCATAAGATTGTACTCCAGACTTACATAAAGCCAAATATCACAAATAGTTTGGCTTCCCCTCAACCAATTAGTTTTTGTTCCAAGCCTAACAAACGGTAATCATGAATTGTTCATGTGCCAACAGTACTTGTGATCAAAAATGGTGGTAAAAAAATTTGAAAAACCAGAGGGGAATTAGCCATGGGCCATTCCCCAAGCTGAAGTGGTCAAGAAAAAAAATTGGTAGGATCGATTCTACCCATAGCACCATACCCTTATAGTCGTATACTGGCTAGCATTTGAATTAATCTCCTTTTACTTAACCCTTCAAAAATAAAAATACCCTTTCTTGAATAGGGCTAAATCCAATAGCGGGTTTTTTTTTGTTTTTCCGGGGCTTCCGCCCCCTGGGACTCCGTGGCCGGGGCTGTCTGGCTCATTGCACCGCAATCCGTTCAAGACAATTGGCGCTAGCTATGAAGGCCTATGTATATTCCCCTCGCGGTACCAGCTTCTACTGCCCGTATCAGTGATGCAAAGTTAGAAAACCAGTGCTTGTAAATCTTTGAATGTTACCACTTTCACCCGCCTCAAAAATGTAATGGAAGCGTTGAAGGTTCTGAATCGCTGAACTCCAAGAGCTTCCGTGGGCTTCGCCTCTTGAACCCCCAGAAGGGCTCTGCTCCTGAGAACCACAACCCATTGGTGCTCGCTATATGCAATCCTCTTTGGCAGTACAGCTGATACAGGTTATACTGCCCTCTCAGTGAGCAAATTTATATAAACCAGTTCTTTACTCGTTTAATACTCGGGTCTTTACTTTGAAAATTCCGGCCGCTCAGACCGTGGTCATTTTAAAGGTTCTGAATAGCTAAATCCAAGAGCTTCCGTGGGCTCCGCCCCTGGACCCGCAGCAGGGGCCTGCCCCCGCACCCCGACAGGGGCCCTATAGCGGGGCCCCGTGTACCCCCACCACCCCACCCGGTTTCAAGGGGCTTTCCGTTTGCGCCGGTTTTGTGTCAATGCACTTGCGGTGTGCAGTTCGAACGATCAAGAAAAATGTCTGTCAATACTGTAAAGCATCTACTTAGGAAGTTTTAAAACGGCCCTTAAGGGTGGGCCGACCCGTGCGCGCGTTAATTGTAAAGTTGTTTTTTTCGCTCACTAACGCTTCAGGGACGTCTTACTGTAGCAATACCATTCGCACTTTTACAAAGACTTCCCCCCCTAACAATAGTCTAGGCGACGGCCCTGCTCCGCCCGTTGAAGGAGTCATCTGGGATCCAAATTTTTAATTACAAAATCGCTTTATTGTTATGATAACTACGCAATTCTTAGCGATTCTCGGGTTTGACAGGTCAGAGGTTTCGTAGACAATTACCAACATAACTCTGGCAAAAATATCAAATTTTGAAAATTGGGGCGCTCTTCAAAAATGGGTGCTAGGGATATTAGCTTAAGATAGTTTGGACATTTTGAACTATTTAGGGGTAATGTAACAACTACGGAATCAGTAGTATATTGGCTTGTTCGGGATATATAATTTTTGTTTTTGTCAATTATAGGCCTTCACAATTGGATATTTAGTTTCCTGTTGCAGGTTAAAAAAAAAAAAAAAATATTGGGGCGGTTCACTTGTTCATTATTCATTATTTTTTCAGGTTTAAACACGCGATCCAACAAATTTCCCTCCACTTCCAATGCCTATCACATAGATTGTGTTAAACACACGACACAGAAACAAACTAACCACCTACAAGTAGCTACCACTCACTCATACTCTCACTTTCCCTGTTCAGAAAGGCATAGTAAAACATTTATCTTGTTATATACGAGTACGCTCTCGCAATCATTGATTAACGACATAAATAAATCATTTCGAGTAAAATAAATAACTTACACCGGGTTATCTTGGTCGGCCAGTTTTCAATAGGCCTTATCAATTTATACAATGTTCGTTTTACGGGGGCGGCCGCATGATCTGTAGATACGACCTAAAATATTAATGTTTAAATAACACCCTTCATGAACCAACAACCCCACTGGTGTTAGTTTATACATCTAGTCCGGGGTGTTATTCGAACACCATGTTAAGTGTTTATATTAACACCATATTTGGTGTTCAGATGTAGGTATATGGCGCTTTGGTGTTACTTTTACACACATGTCGGTGTATGATTTATTTTCCAACACTGGGAGCCGGTGTAAGAAACTGACGTGTCCCCCCTGAGAGGAGTGTCCCTACTCCCCAATAGCAAGACAACATGTACGTACGTAAAACCGGGACCTTGGTCCGATGCCATTTGGGTAAAGTGCTGAAACAACTGATGCATACAGCGCACTCATACTCAATGGAGAACACAATCGACAGGAGTGGGGTGGTAGGACAGCTCATCAAAAACGGAGCACTGTATAGTATAGATACCTGTGCCAAATTGACACAACTGGCGTTAGATTTAAAGTCTGACTCAGAGATTTCGAAATATTATTTTTTGTGTATAATGAAAATAAATTCACACTAGAATATAGTATTAAACTAAAATGTGCCCACTTCCGAAGTTTGAGATGAATCGGATTTTTCGTTTTGATGCATTAAACATTTTGTGTAGTATTACGTCTCATCGGATACTGTGTATACAAATTCCGGATCCGGAATTTTAAAATAACAAAGTATTGATTTTCTAATATGAAGGAATTCGATTTAAGCTTAGCACTTTCACCCAGTGAGTAGTATATGGACAGCTTAAGAACATGCAAAAAACACGATTTTTTTTGGAAATTGAGGGCGCCCTCCCAGGAAATCTCTCTGAGTCGGCCTTTAAGACCCGCAAGAATCAATACGGGACCGCAACCTCGGGTGTTAATTAACATTAAACTTGGTGTTTAACATTTTGTTTGTAAATTTGGACTTTTAGTAGAAAATGTTTTATTTTGTTTTATTGTTTGCTTCTATTGTAACGGCTTTAGGCCTACTAACGTTTCATGTGGCAGATCACCGAATACATATAATTAGAATAAATTGTGCACCCCGTGGCAGCCAACACCATGCGGACCAATGAATTAAATACTAAATTTCAACACCAAAACTAACACCGAGAGCTTGACACCTACTTGGGTTAAAATTTTAACACCCCACTTCTGTCAGCAAACCCTGTTAATTTTCATCAACCCCATCCCCCATGTCAAAAATAAATTCACCGCCACTGGTTTAATATGTACTGATAGATAAGACCCCCATATATTTTGCCTATTTTTATTTTGCTACGAAATACCTTGAAATTTTAAAACAAAGGCAATTTTCATTTGCTTTTCATAAAACCTGATTTAAGTATTTCTCCTATAGTAAATTAAGAAATTTCACAATTAGTTTGTACCACAATGAATAATTCTCATCAGAATCCTTTCCCATGGGTATATTTTTGGGGGGAAGAAGAAAACTTTACATTATTCAAAAATCACGAATTTTCACATTTTAAGGGCACTTTTTGGTGAAATCTCTCGTTGCACCTTTAAGGCAACCAACCGGCCGTCCACAGTTTACTTATTTTTTGCGCTAATGATTTTTTGAGTGTTAGGTTTTTATCAAAATGGGGGTTCCATTTGAAATTTGGTCTGTAAAAAAATTACACAGGGTGCAAACTGGGGACATTTGAAGCGTTTTGATAATGTTGCTCCTCGCAACATTAGAATCCCTCCTGAAAAAATGCTCTGGTTTATTTATTTCCGCCTTCTTGATACACAGACCCAAAGTTCCTGGACTATTTTTTGTTCCTAAAGTGGCCAAACATTCCCAAGACCATAAAATTGGGTATTTCACATTCACTTCCCGAAACTCTAAAGACACAATTCACAAAATTTCAGTTCTCAAGCCCCATTCGGGTTTTGTTGAATGCCCCCTTCGATTTAGTTATTTTTCATACCATCAGCCTGCCCATTTTTTAAAGGGGATGGCCCCCCGATTTAAGTATATTAAATTTTCATTTGATAGAATGGACTTCACCTAAAGCCCAATCTGTAAAGTTTCGCGCCGATATTCAAAAAGTTTTGATTGTGACAGCAATGATCCATATAACACAAGATCGGACAATTCGGCCTAAATAACACGGTGACACGATATGTAACGCTGCTACGTCATCAAAATCACTACATGGGGAATAGCGCCGACATGCGTCAGTAGGTTACACTAAGCAGACGACGGCGGCAGACGCCTGAGAACTATAGAATGATAAAAAGGAGCCTAGATTTTGAAGCAAAGATTGCATTAAATTGAAAGAAAGGAGTGGAAAATGATAAGTGAAAAAGTGTTTGCTATGACTAACATTTAATACATGTGGTTAAAAAGCTAGATCCCTAAGTTTGACAGTTTTTCACTTTTATTCATCTCACCAAAAGAGCCCCCGTGGGCGTAGAATGAAAGTGAGCACAGACACAGGGGGTCCAACGAAAGAATCTACACCCTAAACTATAGACGACCAAAATTCAAAAGTAAGTATCACATTTGAGAATTACATAAAGGAATCTTAAACCACAATTACATTTTAACATTTTAATGTAACATATCACAGATGGGTTCAGTAGTTTTGCAGAAATAAAAGCGATTATGTTAACACATGTCAATGGACACTTCCTTCCAAGTTTGCCACAATGATGCAGATTTGATGTTAACTACCGCTGATTACTAGTGTTATCTGTTCACGCTGCCTTCTTTTCCCATTCCCAAAAGAGCCAGCCTTGTTTAATATTTTGTGAGCAATGCATTTGTTTGTTTTATTATGCAAATTACGTGACAATTATAACAAAATTCCAACAAGAAAAACAAAACATGTTAAATGACAAGAATGATAATCCTTTATTAGAAAAAACACCAATCAAATCTGTAGAAAATGTGAAATATGTTAGTTGAATAGGGGGTGGCACTGCGTATATTGAATTGAGAAGTTTAAGCCAATACTTTAACACAGGTGATAAAAACTGAACAAAAGATTATTCCATAGTTTTTATTCGGAATTAGACACTTATTCCAAACAGATGTAGGATTCTACATTTAAATACTAAAGGCGATTTGAGTGGAAATCAAAATTCCGCGTTTTACTCATACTCGTGCTAGAAAGTATGGAAGAGAACAAGATGATGGTCAACATTATTTGTCGCCCGTATACAAAGGTTTTCAGATATGCAGAAATGGTCATAACATTACTCTGGTCAGGCAGGATACACGAGTTAAATTAAAACGGCGGGAATTTTCAAATTCAAATTTGGCATCTCAATCATGCCGTTATTATTTAAATGTAGAATCCACCATATTATTGGCATAAGATGTCCATTTGAATAAAAATCATTGTGATAATCGATTGTTTCAGTTGATTTCACCTGTTTACAGCATTGTTAACTTCTCAATTCATACCATGCAGTATCACCCCCTAGTTCAAAAACACATTTCACATTTTCTCAACAGATTTTATTGGTGTTGTTTTCTAATAAAGATATCATTTCTTGATTCTTGTGTATTAACATGTTTTGTTTTTCGTGTTTGGATTTTGTTAAAGTTGTAACGGTACTTGTTTATTACTACAAAAAACGAACAAATGCCATTGAACTCACAAAATATTAAACAAGGCCGTTCTTTGGATGAAAAGAAGACATCGTGAACATATAACACGAGTAACAGCGGTAGTTACATCACATCTGCATATTGTGGGTAAACTTTGAGGAATGTCCATTGACCGTGTGGTTTCACAATCGCTGTATTTTCTTCAGAACTACTGACCGACACGAGTGAATGTTTCCTTAAAATGTTTAAAAGTAATTGGGTTTAAGATTCTTTTTAATTTCTCAAAATGCGATACCTTACTTTGGAAAGTTATGATCGCCTATAGTTAGGGTGTACTTCTTTCTGAGACACTTACATGTCCTTGTCTTGTGACCTGAACTTTTGAGTACCTCCTTTCTTTCCTTTCTCCCTTTTCTTCTTCTTTCCTTTTTCTATTTCTTTCTTTCTTTTTCCTATTCTTCTTTTTCTATTTTTTCTATTCTTTCGTTTTTCCTATTCTTTCTTTTTTCCTATCTTCTTTCTTCCCATTCTTCTCTTGTTCCTAGTTCTTTTCTTTCTTTCTTTTTTACTTTTTCTTTTTTTCCTTTCTTCTTTCTTTCGTTTTAACAAACATAGTTGGGTGTACATTGGGTACCTGTGATAGCTGTGAATCTACTCTTTCCCAATTTATCAATTTATCTATAGATTGAAAGACAAATATATTTATTGAATTTTATTTTTCAACAAAAAAAAAAAAAAAATTTTTTTAAAATTAAAACTTACTTGAATTTTAATCACAACCCTAGGCTGGTACCATACTCGATTTTCAGTGCTTTGGCAGTTTTAAGGGAAAAGTGGTCCTAACATAGAAAGTTTTTAGTGGCCTTTTTAGCCCATGAACCTTACTTTGAATATTCTTTATTTTCAGATATATTTGTGATAAAAGATTTTAAAATATTACCTTTTAATTGGCTTGACTAGGCATGAATCTTTAGACTTGTATCAAGGATTTATTTTGTGTGAGGTACTTCAAAAAACTGACTTTTTAGTAAAGATGACCTAACCCCCCCCATATTCCCTGTCGACAATTAAAAACAAATACTGAAAGAGCTTCCCGATTTCCATTAGACCCATGCCCAGTGGCGTATCTAGGATTTTCATATTGGGTGGGCCAGGTTCGATCTCAACCCGACCTAAATGGGTAGGGCCAGGGCCGCCGGGGGGCCCTGTTGGGTCCAGGGGCGAAGCCCGGTGGGTTGAGGGGCGAAGACCCCTGCAAATTTTGGGTTTTTATGCTTTACATGTCTTCTGAGGGCTAATTTTTGTACGATTTTGTAAACTTTACTTGTCGCACACTGTCCATTGAACTTTAAACCTATACTTTGGCGACAAACCAGCCGCAAGTGCCATGACCCGAATTTTTCAAGTGAACCGACGTGGGCTCATCTCAACGCCGAAACAATTATTTAGGGGGGCCGCTGCCCCCCTTGCCCCCCCCCCCCTCTGCTACGCCTGCCCATGCCCCATTCCATGCAATTATGCAACCAATGCATACTGGCTACTGCAGAAGTCAAACCAAACATATTCAATCAATCATTACCTCACAGTCACCGCATATTATATTTTTTATGGAAAAAATGAAGTCGTACTCTTACTTTTGGTAGGTCCACCATCACCTAAAATTGTCCATGAGTCCAGAAGTTTGGACCGTCTTGAGACAAAACACAATGTACTGTCATCACCATACATGATACCTGACAGTGCTTGCAGGTCTACACAGCTACACTGACACTGTGCACTCCCTTTCACAAAACAGTTTCATTTGTTCAAACAAATTAACTAATATAACATTTTTTTCTTACCTCTGTCCTTTAGGGAATCTAAGAAATTAGAATTTGGTGATTTTGGGGTTATTTGAGCAATTAACAGTTTAACACTGACTTTCGATCTACTCGCCATTGGTTCTGCCGTATGCTATACGAGATGTTTTTTCGTAGGTTACCTGCCTGACGCTTGGAGCGCCTTTCCCCATGAACATCCCTTCCGTTTACACAAAATAGGGGAGTGTCCAATCTTGTGTTTAATAGGATCCTTGGTGACAGCTAGAAACGTATTTTGTGATCCCCATAGAGTACTGTGTAAAAAAAAAGAAAAACTTAATATTGGGTCGACCAAAGAGTACACTTTCGCTCGTAACTCCAAAAACAAAACATCATTTCGCCCTAATATTTCACAGGGTAAAGAAATAATAGTACTTTTTCTTCTGATACAAAATTTGCGACCACTTCCGGTAAAATCTGGGTCTGGGGACGAGTCTATTAGCGATCTGGCCATGGACCTTTAACAATTTAAACCTAAAAGCTCTAGTACGTTTCAGTTGTGAAATTCGCATGATCAACTCTTTTAGGTCTTCTGACTATGCGGCTACTGGTTGAGGAAGCGCGAGTTTAATTCACACATGATAGATTCCAACTGATGTTTATTATTTGGGCGATGGCGCACTGGAGAAAATATGCATATTTAATAACCACACGTGTTATTAATAACCATCTACTAGTCGTATTTGCAGACTTTGCCCTACTTCCGTTCGCCATGATATGTCTACTTGCCGATACGAATTAGCATATTATATGGAGTCTAGCTTGTGGTAGTCTCTGCCAAAGGCAAAGACCACTACGTAAACGCTGAATTATAGTACATGTAAGTTCACGCCACGGCTAAATGAAATATTCGTAATCTTATGACCGCTAAAGGAACAAGGATTAAAATAAATCCCAAAGAGTGTGAGTAGGGACCAATCCATTTTAGATTTAACCATTAAATCTTATAGATAAGATTTAATTTTAAGTCTAAAATGGATGGTGCCTAATCAGAATAGATTAATTTTAAAATCTACAAGGATTGTTCACTAAGCACCAATCTTTTGGGATTTTTTTTAAATCCCTTAATTTAGAGTGTTATGTTGAAATAATAGAAAGAGTAAAAGCAGGAGGAAAAACAAAGAAAACCATTCAAAAGAAATCGAACAGTTAATGTAAAAAGTTTAAAATGGGGGAAAGCTGGGGGGGGAAAGAGGGGAGAAAGAGGAGGAGCACCAGAGAGAGAGAGAGGCGAGAGAGAGAGACGAAGAGAGAGCGAGAGGGGATGGCGAGAGAGCTATAGGGGGATGAGAGGAGAGAGAGGACTGAACAAACAAGAGAAAGGTTTGTCGCCGTAAACCGTTAAAACGAGAGTGTATCAACAAAAAACTTATACGCACCCCTCCGATTTACCAACATGTAGGCCATTTTCTATGTTTTGTAGGAAGGGCCTAACCAAAATACTTTAATTAAAAAAATATGAATTGGTGATTATAGGGCAGATCGGAAATTCCATGGAAATTGTAGGAATTACCGGAAATTATGGTAATTTTAGGAAATTTATGGTATTTTGGAAATCTTCAAAAACGATCTTTTGAAAATGATTACAAATATAAGGTCCGTTTGTTAGATGAGGTATAATCGTAAACTGAAATGCTTCATGAACATACAAGCAAACACAAGCAGTTTAATTTAAAGGGGCATTTCGTGAAAAAAAGTTGGAAGTTTGTATCTCTGATCTTGAGCTAAGATAGATGGGACCCAATGAATCTGACGTGCAAATTCGATTGTCTCTGCAAGAAATTCGCAATTATTAAAAATATTGTTAAGTATATACAAAAAGGACCTTTACAAATATTTTGTGGTAGTGAACTTGGGAATGAACATTTGACCTTAGACGAGATTTTGGCTAGATTTCTATTGAGTGCTCCTTGGACTAGTTATACCTGGTTTATGATAAAAATCTGAAAATAATACTATTGTAAAACTAAAAGCTTTTATTAATGGCCTGTAGCAATTCATATCTGACATTAGATAAAAAGGACAAATTTCAAGAAAAAGCCTAACACGGTTTAAATGTGTAAAATGTTTAAAAATAAAGGTGGTTGTTCCGATTTCTGTTGTATGGTGTTCTCTACTTAATATGAGATCCTCGCACTTGCACATACACCCAATAAAGTAACGTGGGCAGGCCCGTAGCAGGAATTTATGTGGGGGGGGGGGGGGGGTGCGGATTGCCAGAAGAGGACCTTTGCGTACCAAAAATTTTTCGGCTCGCTCGCTCGCAGGTTGACCCACCCCAAAATTTTTCACAAAATTTTCCCCGTCGCCTCCCGTCTGAAGTGGACGGAGGGGGGGGGGGGGGGGGGCAGGGGCGGATGCAGGATTGAAAAACGTCAAAATTAAGGGGGCGAAGGCGGTAAACGGGTCCAAATAGCTATAAAAATGGGCTTGATTTTGCAGAATTTGCACAATACCGGGAGGCGCGCGCCCCCCTCGCCCCCTTCCCTGGATCCGCGCCTGGGGGGGGGGGAGGTTCAAATAAGCACAACCCAGTGGCGTAACCAGACCTTACAAAAATGGGGGGGGGGGGGGCTGAAGGGGTGCCAAGACTTTTTTTTGAGGGGCAATTGTTTACAAAAAGGCAGTTCATTTGGGGGGGCGGACGGAAGGGGGGGCCAAGGGTTTTGTTTGGGGGGTCTAGCACCCACCCTTCTTTTTTTTGCCCGCTGGTTACGCATACACAACCCTTACAATACCGGCGACATATTCACAATGACAAAACGGATAAAGCGGACTTTGTCATTTTTGGGGGGGGGAACCCACGCACCCCCCCTTGATACGGCCCTGACAGGGAAACAAACTTCGGTTTGTGGTAGAAGCAATACTGATGTTCAAAATCCATATCAATACTGTGCTAATAAAGTGGTGAACCACTAAAACGGCGGTTTTTTGTTTATAGATCTTGGAATGAAATGGATTCGAGGCGAAATTTTCAGGACAGACAATGAAGAAAATACGGACAATTTCATCTGATTATCAAAATCGAGGCTTCCGGGTAAATCGGGTCGGTCCCAAAGACGATCGAACACGCCCCTTTAATAATGGCCATGCCAAATTGAAAATTCCCTAAATCCTAATTCCGGGGCATTCAATTCCCGAAAGTTTCCGGGAAAAGTTAAAGTTTTCAAAATTCCTGGCAACCTTTTCCACCCCTTTGCAACCCTAATTACAATAAGCCTATATGGAGTACTGTACAAAACCATTTCCGGGACTACCGTAATAAAAACCATATTTTAAGTTTTACACTGAAAATATAAGTCAAATATTTTAACGGATTGCTATACACTGAAAATGTAAGTCACAATATTTTGCGCTGACAATCTTTCCATGGCAGGTTTGATGTAGCCTTGTCCCAGGCTTGTGGGCTCTGGAGTCAACATAATATAGCCCTTTGCCCTTTTACTATGGCTGAGACTTCAGTAAAAGAACATGAGTTATTTCATGGTGTTCTTCTACAACTAGTACCTTATCAGTGGTCACTTGTATGCAAAACAGTTAATAGCCAATCAAATTGGGTCCACATAATTATTTTAATAGCTCACTTGGGGACCAGTAATAGATTAATTTGATCTCCTCCAGTCACCAATTCATTAAGTTAGTCTTGGTTTCAACACATCTTGTTTCCCAGCAGCTTGGTTCTATGAAAGGTGATCCTTCAATTTTCTTCTAGTTGCCTAGGGTTGGTGGCGAACAGCATAGCCTAATTATTAAGCCCATAGCATGAATCGGTGACTGTGGCAGCTATGGGTAATGGTGGTGGAAGCATACTGAGGGAGATAATTCCTTATTTTAGGGCCATGGCAAACTTTGTGTTCATATTAACAGCTATGCCTCTTATCAGTATTTTTAGTTCTGTAACTTGAGGGTGTTGGCTTGCCCTGGCCAGCAACATCTTTCTGATTTTTACTGTGGTTTTTTTAAAAATAAATACATAATACATTGCCGGATTACGTATTACAACCAAGCGCCCCAACACTTTGCTCACTCTAGGTTTTGATGGTGTATGAAATGCGAGGATCGAGGCTGAGGCTCGGGTTGTGCCCCCGGGGCATGTTTTTCGAAAAACTATTGCCATGTTGTCAAATGATAACGTGAAAAACTTTGTAAACTCAGTTTATCGGCGATAAAAAACAAACTGCATAATTTTCGGAAAAAAAAAAAAAAAACCTTTTTTTCAATCGAAAAACTGTTTTTTTTTTGAAAAAAAAACATGTTTTTTTTTTTCGATAAACTCAGTATCGATTACCCAGTTTTTCCTCAGTCGATAAAATCGTTTCTAAAGAATATAAAGCCACTATCGCGATTTCTTCACAATGTAAACAAATCGCGCCCCTATTTTTTCATCAAAGTGTATTTTTTTGCACGGTTGTATGCAAATTGTTGAAGTAAATACCCTGTAAGTGGCTTACGCATAACAGGCCGTATTTGTCAAGATATTATATAGTCATAATGATCTTCAAGACCGCTTTAACAAACGCCCAAGTGTCTGTTTTTCACAAAGAAAGTATATACGGTGTGATATGACCTAATAGTAGTAATTAAGACGACAAGTGGGCATTTTGAATTTGGAAAAAAAATTCTGATAGTGGCTTTAATAACATCGATAAATATATGAGTTTTTGAAAAACTATATTTTTCGATCTAAACATATTTTTCGAAGTTAATACGCAGATATTTCCTGCTACTTTGAAGGTTGTCTGGAAGATCACATTATCCGATGTAAGGCCACAACAAGAATTATACCAGAGGGTCCTAACTGGACCTGGGTGAACTGCGGAAATCTCTTTTGGTTGTGCATGGAATAATGTCACCATCACACTCACACAGACAACTATCATTTTGCTTCGCTTGAAACTTGGATACGGCAACCTATATAATTTTGTGACGAATGCCACTGGCGCATAATTTTTTGCAACCTTTTTCTTTCTAAATTCTAATCAATTGAAAAAAAATGAAGTGATGAGAACATAACATAAAAGGGAAGGAGGTCGAGGCGGTGGTCGATGAGAACGGAGTCTCGATCCGGACATGACTCTGCTCTGTTTTTCCCTTTTTCTTTGTTTATGATGAGTGCATATAGGTTTAGCTAGGTTGGTTTAGAATGTTTGGGCGGGATGACTGGACCCGCAATTACCTTTTTGAGACTGTGAGATCTAATAAATAATTCCAGGTCCTGCTTCTTGAATAAACATTTATATTTGCATATACTGTCCAATTTCCAATATTGCTTTGCCAATGACGCAGGATCGTCCGATGGTTCTGCAATCGGTGATTGGTCACTTTTCCGTGTCTGCATCCCAAGTTTGCCTGGTTTGTTTCATGTTTGGCAGTCAGGGCGGATCAGCTACAACAGTGGCGTGTGTTTCCCCCTTTCCCCTTCCCTCCGATTCTCTTTGCACTACTTAGATTCGTCTCTACTACGCCATCTGGCGAAGGACATGATGAACTACTTGATGACATTGATGGTAAGTGTACATCTTAACCAATTCCTAAAAGGAATTTCCGGTAAAATGTTACTTTTTTACAGATGCAAACTTGACCGGCCTACGGCACTCCCATCCATAACTTACTTTCCACAGCACACACGTTCGACGTCCACCGTGCGGATGGATACACAAACATGCCTCAATGTCCTATTTTCCAAGTGCAAGTGGTAGCCAAGAAAATGAACAATCTAGCTTTATTAGATTTGCGTTAGAAAGTATGAGCAGAGTTCTAACATTCTTCTTAAATGAAGAGGTACGAATTAAACTTACAATTGGTAGTAATATCACAAATTGATAGATATATAAAAAAAAAGGGAGTTTTCAAGAGTATGAATGGGGGGAAGGGATATGCATCATGTTGATGGTTTCAATTTTTTCCATCACATAAATAAACCATTATCAGAGCCGGGACAATGGGGAACTTTTTGCAAGTTTTTCATGTTTGGTGCAAAAACCAAACAAAAAAAAAACAACAAAACAAACAATTTGTTTGCCAGTTGCTTGCAGTACTGAGTCGGTTGCCTAAAAACCTAAATATGGCAAAATGCATTTTTGAATGTTTAAAGGGGGATGTCCCAATTTAGAATATGAAGTTTTCATCTTCATAGATTGGCCTTCACTCCAAAACCGGGGGGGCATCTTAAGTTTTGCACCGGTATTTCAATCCGTTTTGATGCGGAGCTAAAAAATGATTTTGTAAGCCCATATAGTCTGTGTAAACATTAATATTGGGTCGAACCAAAATAGGGTACAAAAATTTTTGCTATAACTTCCAAACCAAACCTTTTTTTGGCTGTAGAATTTCACAGGGCAAATGAGAAAAATAGCAGCTTTCTCTGTACCAAATGTTGTCCACTTGCGGTAAAATCTGGGCTTCTCGGGGACGAGGCTATTAGCGATCGGGCCATGGTACCTTGATTCTTTAATTTTTTTTTTAGAAGGATTTTCCCTAAAATGTAAAGAGTCTTTTTACCGGGTATTGGGGTGGGGGGGTTGGGGTGTTGAGGGGTGTTAACGGCGGGGTAGGGTGTTGCGGGGGTGGAGTGTTGTTGTTTTGGCAGAAGTGTTTGGGGAGATTTTTGGGTTGTTGGGGAGGGTGTTGGTTGTTGGACGTGTGGGGTGGGGTTTTGACGGGTTGTTTTGGCGATTGGTAGAGTGTGGCTGGTACGCGTATTCACCATTGCAATTCACGTGCCTTTTCTGATGGTAACACTTTCCATAATGTCACACATTTCACCAAATTTTGATGAAGTTTTAAGATGCACGAATACTACCAATGATTTCCATTTCAGCATTTGCAGGGAATGTTAAATGGCGTTTTCTGGGTTCCTTTAGTTAAAGCGGTGTTTAACAAACCCTCTTGAGTCGTGTGGATGAAACGATTCAGTTTTATCCCCACCTGGGCTTTGAAAAGCAGAAGGGGATAGTGTGAGGCCGCGCAGGTTCCCCCGTATGTATGTGTGGTTCCAATTTGGTTTACTTTTCTTTAACCAGGTTGGTTTTTTCGTTTTACTGGTCTCCTTCGAAAAGTGGAAGGTCCGATCAAGGCTTGAAATAAGCATGGCCGGGCAAAATTTTACCCCTGCTAAAAGGCAAAATGGCCCCTGGTTCTGAAACCAAAACTGTACATTGTAATAGACCATTGCAATAAAATGTTAAACACCAAAAATTTCTCCTGGATCTGAAATCCTTATTTCAAGCCCTGAGTCCGATGAAACCATTATCATGCTTGAGGTGTCCCGATACTCGGTATATCGTATTTTTTTTCCTAGGCATGAATGATAAAATAAATTGGAATGATTTGAGCGCCCATATTTATTGGTCTCACTATGAGTTTTAAAACTTGGGTCTTGACTGCGTCTCGCCCAAATTTTTGCAACTCATAACTCTACCAAACCCCCATCGATGCTGGGCTGAATCGAATCCATTTTATTAGACTTTTGGGATTAAGAGTGCAATGGATGGTTCCCCCCTCATATGAAGCAGAAAAATGTCAAAGGTCCATGGACCAAGGTCAGAGGTATCTGAGGTCATGTTCCCATAACTGCCAACTTTGCCAGGGGTGACCAAGTTTAACTTGTGTATTTTCTTTTTCTTCCATTTTTGTAATCTTGTGACGTTTTGAAAAGTTAACAATTGTGTCTACGGGGATTTGGTATAATAGTCTGTGTTACAGACCTTGTTACTGATATTACTCTATGGGAAGATAAACTAACGGATACATCAACTAAAGGACCAACCAACCATTGGTAACAAGGTCTTTGAACTTCAGTCGAAAATTTTCCCTCCGAAATAACCCGGATGTCATAGACCATGTACAATTTTTTTTCCCTGGTCGTGGAAAAATATTCCCGCTCCCTCTGACTCCAATATTAGGAATGGCTATTTTCCCGCATTTTCACTAGCCAATCATATTGACAATTACTGAGGTCTCATTTTTTATTGTCAACCCCCCCCGATCGTGTGCGCCTCTTGACACCCAAAAGCCCTCACAACTGTTGCTCGACACTCCGTCGCCACCTGGTGAAATGCGCGGCCTACAGTGCCCGCAGCTACAGTACAGTAGACCACCCCACAACGTTTGCATATCCCGTTCATTCATTCATGGCGATTCAGCTTTTAATTCAATTATCGACTGAAACACCATTGGTGGACTGAAACCGCATTTTCTGTCAGAAAATTGTTTCTTAAATTTACATGACCGTTAGCAAATGATCTAATGTTTCAACTTTTAGGATTTATCTTTGGCTGTCAATGAACCGAATTTTTGCCGATATTTTTATCCAGAAAATTCACTGACAACCTACACATTTACCATTCGTTTTCAAACGGTAAATACATTTACAAAAGATTATCACGTATTAATTGTATTAGTGTTTTTAAAAATCAATACACATCTGGGAGGATGCATTAAAACTTCCGTAACGGAAACCGGAAAATGAAATACCATATTAATATGACACCTTACACTGTTAACATGCTCATGTTAATAACTCCGTTTTTGACTGGCAGCTGGGGGACTCAAACAGTTTAAAACGACGTTTTTTTTACAGTTTATTTGCCCGTTTTCTAGTCCCTTTTTATTTACAGAAACCGAAAATGCAAATACCATATTTAAGTAGAGTTCTTGGAGCGCTTTTATTAACAATGTGCATGCGAATATGCCCCTATTTTCATATACCGTTCCCTAACCCCAAACTCCCGTTTTTTGTCATTGTAAATTTCATGGGGATGATTAGCATATATGATTAAATACGGATTTTTTAAAAGGTTACCGGTGATATACTTTCTAAATGTAAACCGAGTGGACGGAAAGCCAGTGGGCGTAACCAGCTTTTTTTCAGGGGGGGAAGGGGGGGCACCTATATTTTCAGGGGGCAACATATATTAACATTTTTAGTATAGTCATATGCCTATGTATATCAATAATTTTTCAGGGGGCAAGAGGGGGGGGCAAGGATTCCCCACAGGGGAAGCTGCCCCCGCCCCACCCCCCTCCTGGTTACGCCACTGATGGAAAGAGTAAGTGATAAAATGTAGGGCACAACTCCTTTTTAGAGATGTTAAATATTCACTACGCTCAAAACAGCGTGAAAGTGGATGGTTCCACCTTCCGGAAAGCTAAAACCGAGAAACGGTGACTGGTAAAGGGAAAGCTAGAACGGTTGAAGGGGAATAGTGAACGAAGGCGCATGTGAGAGACGGAGGAACATGATGGGAAGGAGGAGGAGTGAAGTGAAAGATCCGTAGCATAGATGGAAGTTTAAAAGCCTACTTCCTCCTTCCCCTCTCGATCCCCTCAGCATTTTTACAGGTGTTGACGAAAATGGATAAACCGAAAAAAGAGGCCAAAACACACCGGGAAATGTGCCGACCCCAACCCCCCTAACCCAACCCCCTACCCCGAAACTGACCAATGTTACACCCTTAGGCTATTACTTAGGTATACATTTTGCAAAGTAGGGCAGGGCAGGGACTAGAAACGATTTACACAAATTACCTTTCATTTTATAATCAAATTTCATAAAATTCCGGATCGAGTCATTTGCATTTTGATGGATGAAAAATCAAATCCCATGTATCTCCAAATCCAACAAGCATCAATATCATCCTGGAGGTATTGGCAGTCAGACAAGGTCTTAATGTGCTTTAAACACTTAGAGTCGTCCGCAAAGAAAGCAATTGCAGAATGCTGGGCAGAACTCTGGCTGGTCTTGATATATAAAAGAAATAAAGAGGGCCTAAAATGGAGCCCTGTGGTACTCCTGACAGCCCTGGAAGCCAGTCAGAAAAAGTACCTTCCACAACAACACGTTGTTTCCGATTGGACAAATATGAGGGAGGTGGAGTGGATGCCCATAATTTTATTTGTGAACAATCAAGGTATGAGAACCAACCCTGTCAAAGGCTTTGGAAAAGTCAAGGTATAATCATATTCGACTTGCCCAGCTCTGGTCCAATTTTGGGTACTTATGTCCTGAAAAACAGAAATAAATTGAATGACATTTGGAAAGTCATTTAACAAAACCATGTTTGGATCCCTGGTCCCTTAATATGAGGGGAGAGAACATTGAAAATAGCCCTTTCCATTACTTTTGTTGCAAATAGCATAAAAGTGCAAATAGTCTGTAAATTCTCCACCTTATGCTTTCACCCTTTTTTTAAAAACACAGGAACTACATTTCACAGAGCCAATTACTCGGCAACTCCCCTGTACTAAGGGACATATTACAAATAAGCATAAGGGTGAAACAATCTGGAAAGCCCATTCCTTGAGGACTTGGAGAGATGGCAAATCAGGCCAATTACTTTTGAAATGTCAAGATTCTTTAAAATTTCCAAACATCGAATCAATAAGAGTGTATAGTACCCAACACCTTGGTGCTCAATGATGGAATATCAGAAGCTTGAGAAAATGTTTTTGAGTTTGGTAAACACTGAAAAAACAACAAGGTTCACTATGCAGAACAATTGCCTGCTTATAAATGACTTTAAAAAAAAAAGGGCTTGGGTACTTTCCATCATCATAGCTGATTTTTTATTATGTCAATGTAATTATGTAATTTAGTAACTTGATAAGTTGTGTCAGGATTACTTTTCTATTTTAACTCAATCAGCCATATACCCTCTGGTACGAGATTATCTGAACTGACCCACAAACCTCCTTGCAGGGTGGACCAATTTGCTGGTTCAGCAGATATCTTCACCTATCCCTGGATACCCATTGCCGTGGTGACTAAATTAATTGTGCACCCTTTTTTAAATTTCAATTTAGGTCATTTGGCAAATGTGCGCTGATCACGAACTGCAGTCACACTGCACATCTGTTTTGCATCCATATATCTATCCCTAAATTGCTTGTGAAATTATTGTAATATTTTTCTTCTTCTTGTGTAATACCATCATTTGCTACCATAGGTTGCTTTTCAATTTGCGTGGAAGAGCCGTGGTGGCAAGCACAAAAAAAACGTAGGATTGCTACTCTGAGCCTTGCATCAATCAGACACCACAGTGTCGATCGGGGTAACACCAGGAAATAAAGTAAACTTATTAAGGTTAAGGTACAAATAGTTTAATAATCTTACCAAATGACAGTACGCTTTGCTACCGCGTAATGCCAGTTCTTATCAAGGCAAAAAACAAATCAGCTGCATTGTGTGACTTTTCGTCATCAGCATCAGTTTGATATCGTTTGCCATCACCGAATCTTGGGCTGACTGGATAGCAGAGTTGATGAGCCATTGCCGAGATCCAATATTTTACTTAATTATAAGCTTCATCATTTTCACCGCCATTATAGAAGAGGCGGAGGTACAGCGATTCTCGTTAGGTGGTCCCTCCATGTAAGGATAAAGAACCTGCGAATTTACACTAACTCCATGGAATATATGAATGTCACAATATCATTACCTTCTCCTCCACAAACTTTTTTCCTAATCTTATACAAACTCAAGGAAACTCAGTCTGACAAAAAATTACTTCACCTCATCAATGTTCTAGATGAAATCTCCTCTCTTCTTGCTACTTTGCAGTTGGTAATCACACCAACGAGCCATTTGACTCCCCCTAACTGGATGATCTTAAATGTACAAGTTACGTTGCTGAATTACCGGAGGCTCAATCCTTCCCTCATATTCTAGATCTGCAGGACTTGAAACAACTAGTTAATGTTGGCCAACTACAACATCGGGAACCACAACTCTAGATCTAGTAATAACTTGGAAGCAAGACAATTTTGGTGAGCCTATCAACTCATAGTCAATTTGTGCCGCTTACCTACTAAGCTGTCAGTGCTTCTCAAAATCAACCGCCGAACCGTGCATTTAAAACCAGTGCAGACCGGAAAATTTCGCAACATCAAAAAAGACATCTTTCGCTCTGATAAACGATCTGCCTTCTTTGTTTGCCTTCAAATGCTGAGTGTGATGCTCTAGTTAATGAATATAATAACTCTTATCTTAGACACCTTGATGACATGACCCTCGTAAACCGATTGTAGTTCTTGCGTCCTCCATGCAACCTTACACAGATGTCCTTCGTGCTTGAGAAGGAACGGCGTTGGCTGAAGCGCAGAGTTTCACAGACGGGCCTCAGTATTCAAGAGGCCTTACAAAGATCAGTGCTCTCAATACAACCCTCTACTTTCTAAAGCCAAGACACAGTATCATAACCCAATTCTAACCTGTGATCAACGGAACCTTTTCCGTGTAGTCAGTAAGCTAACTCTTCTCCCAGAGTGGAACAACCGCTACCTACCCGTGAATGTCCAAAAGATCTGCTTGACAGGTTTTGCAGAATTTTTTTTCTTATAAGAATAAATCAAGAGCTGCGTAACCGTCTACATGATACTACTACTCTACTACTTTACTGCCTCTAATGTCCCCGTTGAACTAAAGAGTCATGCCAAAGCCCCTTCAGCTACTTTTCTACCGTGTCTGAAGAGGGAGGTCTTTGAAATCCTCAAATCAGATCGATCAAGTTCTGCACTTAGACCCGTTACCCTGGTCTCTTAAAACATTTCTAGATGATCTGTTTACCAGTCATAACACGGATTGCCAACGTTCCTTGACTTCGGGCGTATTTCCCCCAAGCTTCAAACATGCATCTGTCATCCCGTTGCTGAAGAAATCTGGCTGACACCAATCCTCTCAAATTATCGCCCTAAGTAATCTAATCTGCCATTTCTGGAAAGGTGACCGCAAAGAGAAGCAGCGAATCGTTGCAGACTCCTCATCGATAATGATCTCCATGCTCCATGCAGCGGCATCCCGGCCAATATCACAGTAGCTGAGGACTGCTCTTGTTATCGAGTGCGAAATGACATCTTGAAAACTGCTCTTGACAAACAAAAAGAGGCGTAACTAGTGTTACTACTACTCTACTACTCTGCCTTCAGGCCGCTGCCTTCGACACCATAAAGACCAACAAACAGCTCATACACCCGTACTAACTGAACGGTTATGGTATTACTGGAAAAGCATTGTTTTTTTGGTTCTCGTCATACCTAGATGGCCGAACTCACTCTATATCAGTCAGAGGTGCTTCGTCGAAAGTCCTGTGGCGGTAGATGTGGAGTCCCACAGGGATCCGTTAACTGGACCGTATGACTTTCATCTGTTCATTGCCCCACACAGGATAATCATCACTGCCCCGTTATCAATTTGTTGTTTAATACGCTCATTTGACACCAAGCTCTACCTGACTTTCCACCCTCGGAACCGTGAAGAAGCCGATAAAAAGATTAAAACAATGCATTGCAGACATCGGATCCTCGTGTAAATCCAACAAGCTGATATTAATTACAAGAAACGGAGATGTTGTAACTTTCGCTCTCAATTTTAGCAGATCGGCTTAGCAACTCTCAGCCACTATGATCATGGCAGTCTTTTTTACATCCGTCAATCAGCTGAAGCACAACCTTGGTGTCATCTTAAACTCATCACTAAGAATGATCAATATGTTAACAGCTTATGCAAAGCTGCTTTCTCTCAATAAGGAAATTGGGCAGTTTTTCGACAGTATCTTGATGAAAAATCTACCATCAGTTTGGTCCACGCCTTTGTTACATCTAGTCTGGATTCCTGCAATTCCTTGCTTTATGATGGGCATTCTAGAAAGAGATTGACCAAGGTCAGCGAGTTACAAAATGCAGCTGCCCGTCTTTTCCTTAATCCGTCGACGACGACCATATCCGACATCACAACAGCTCTCTCTCTACCAACTACATTGGGCTTCCCAATTAAACAGAAGGCATGTTTTTTATTAAGATTCCTAACTTCTTCAACTATAAGGCCATCCCACCGCATGTCACTGGCCTATATCTCTGACTCATCTAGCTGTAATCACCACCGAGAACCTTGGAGATCATCTTCTTGCTGCTCCCAGCTGAGTAAATCAGAACTCATCAACAAAGTTCTATGGTGATAGATCTTTTGCTTACGCACAGCACATTTGTGGAATAACTCCCCTAACGTATCCGCTTAGCTCATCAACACTAGTTTCAAGTCACGTCTGAAGACATTCTATTTTACAACAACATTTGCTCCTGAATCGTATCCTGTATTCTGACTGCAGTCCAAATCATAATTATAATTGCGTGATTATTTTCCTTTCTTTTTTTATTCTCTACCTTCATCCAATACGGTTGCCTAGGATATTTTTTCAAAATCATTTAGGTAGGGTTAAGAGGCATCTGAATCCAGGACAGATCAAGACTTAACCGATGTAGCTGTGGGGTACATATGCACATATCCTCACAGCTGACGAATTCAGGTTATCCCCATATGTTCTTAGTATGGGGTGCAACGGGGTTGTCTTTCTCTTCTGTTGGTCTAAGATATATGTTTGCATTTTCTACTTAAATTTAAATAGTTTTTTTTTTTGAAATTGTGTATAATTGATGTACCAGGTGTGTCCCAACAAAACGGCACACGTGGTGACAGGCGCCATAATTTTTGAACCTAAGCACGTGGTACTTTTCTTGGTCGTAAGATAATATGGGACTGTTAGCTACTGTCCCTGAAAAAGTTCATAAGATAGAGTCAATATTTTTTAAAGATATGACCCCAGAAATCAATTAACATGCAGGACCCAATTTACCAAATTGAGGCGCATTAACTACAAATACGGCACAAATACGTTTTGCGCCCAGAACTACCAATATGAATCTCCGAGACAAACCCTTTTTTCTCTTTTTAAAGACAGGTGACACCAGATTTAACATAATATTATAATGTTTCCATTGGTCATAACAGCTAATAAACATGCATATTTAACACACTTAAAACGGAGTTAGGGAAATGTAATGATCAACAAACTTTTCGTCTTGTCCCCACTTAGACACATTGATAAGAGCTAATCATTTCATCATCATTTTGTGCGCAACAGCAAAGAGTTATCTAAGACGCCAAATTTAATGACAGAATGAATATCCTGATATTGTTATTTGAAGTTTATTGTGTTGAAAATATAGGTTTACTTTCATAAAGTTGAGATGTAACATTTTTTCAGTAACAGCCCGTTGCACAGCCCAATGCATTTATCGTTTTATGTAATGTGGATTGTCTATGACTTATCATAGTTTTATATCGTCGAACCCAATAAATTTGTTTTAATCAATAACAAACCAAAAATTAATATTTTTATCATTGTCAGTTAAGTAATAATTAGTACACATGCATTCATATTGACCCATCAGAAGTTTGTTCTGTGCAGAAATTGGGCAAGTAAAGGTGTGATTGCAATCAATATGTATTTGCCCATTCTGTCTTCATTGCAGTATGTGTGTTACAACCAGGGAAGCATCCTCATTTTTGTAAAATAGGTTCTGCGTGTTACTTGATTGTTGAGGTATATCTTAAAACCATTGACTCTACCTTTAATGAACTTTTCAGGGATATTGCTACAATTTCATCTTACCTTACCACAAAAAACAGTAGAAGTCACTGCTTTTGTTTCAAAACTGTTTTCGCCTGCCCCAAGTGTTGCGTTTTTTTTGGGGACACCCGTATCCTATCATAATTGTTGTTTTAACAATTAGAATTTTATCGATTTTAGTTTTGTCGTAGTTATATTTTGTATATTGCTCCTTTCTATGTGAAGCGCCTAGAGGCCATCTGCATTAGGCGTTATATCAAGATTGTTTTATTATTATTATTATTATTCTCTTGGGAGTGATCTGGATTTTGTTTGCATCTAAAAAGTTCCAAAATCTCTTGGGTTGGATGTTAAAGTGGTTACCCAAAGCTCTCAATATATTGATGTATTTGTAAGAGATTACATTCCTTTAGGCTATTACGCAGTTACGAAAGATTTCCCCAGTGCTGCGAAGAATCACTTTTTTTTTTCTCACGTCTCCAGGGCTGTGACTTGTTCTATTTTTGCAGATGCCTATATCAGCATCAATCCAGCTAGGTCCATGAGAGTCCGGATTTTAAAACTTTCGGAATGAAAGTATCCGAAACTTGGTGAAAATTTTGCTAAATGACAGTCAGGCCACATTCCACATTGTTTGCCTTGAAAACCTTGCTGAAATCGGTTTTGCGAAGCTAGACCTAATTATTGTTAAATTTTGCCTTCTTAATTAAATTAACACAAACACTAAACACTTTTAATCCTTTTGACTCTGGTACAAATTGAAAACTCAAGCAGGTTTGTGATCATAGGGAGGAATTCACTAGAGATGGACAAGATCAAAAATTTCCTCAGGAGCAATGTGGAAAATAGATCAGAATGTTAGTAATTTTTTCTTTCTAGATGGAAAGTTGGTTCATCTGATACAGGAAAACTTTTCATTGCAGAATCACAAAAAGCTTGTTCATCAGCAGAGATGTTTATGAAGAACTGAGTCAACACAACCCTTGATATTTGGATATTGAACGAATGTACCAACATTATCGTCAGATGCTCTAAATACAACTAATAAAAATACTGTTTATTCTACACACCATGTTTTCCTACATCAAACAAAAATCAGATTCATTTCAAACCTTGGTTGGAATTAACGTTTTAGGTGACTACCTTTTGTTTACAATTTTTTAAATTAACATTGGATGACCAAAATACTTCGATTCCTTGAGTCAGTCTTTAACGCATAAACGCAGATTTTGTTGGCGTTTTGGTCACACGCTATTCCACCTCCAAATCAAGAAGCCAGTTTGGTTGTGTCCCGGGTTGTGTGTAGCAGTTAATGAAAGATGGTGTAATTAGGTAAACCAATGGCGTTCGAATACACAAACAAGTCGTTTGTCGAAAAGTAGCGAAATAGTGTGCAAAAATATACCGATTATATTTGTCTCTTACTGTAATAAAAGTGAACACTATGCTCTATATACCAAATCAACCGGTTTGTTGCATACGTTCACAGTGAAGGAACTGTTTTTATTTTTGTCTTCTATATATTCCCCAAATCCGGTAATTTCCTCTGAATTACTCGAGTTTGAAAAAAAAACCACTATACACGATCCGACGGGGAAGCCTCGAAAGGAGACCCTCTACGTCGCGCAGCCATTATGGGGGGCCTTCTGGCCCGCAACACACATACACACACGTACAACTACCTTTTTCGCAATTTTGTTTTAACAATTTTCATTCATCATACATCACCGTTCATTTTCCCTGGATTTATGAAGGATGATGTCAGTGCTGGCCCTAAAACTGGAATTCCGGCAAGTGTTCTTACTTGTATGTAAAAATTGAAGGGTATCCTCGGCCCACTTTGCGTGACTGAGAAATGAACACTTATGGTTAGAATACGTGTTAAAAATTGGGGTAAACACCGCGGTGAGAAAAACATCATTTTTCGTAAAATTCAAACATCCAGACAAAAATTAAAGTAACAACGAATGTGATATATTCCGTGTAACGTGAAACTTGAATGTTCCCAAGACCGATCGTATTTGCTGAAAACGACATCTTCCTATGCGGTTGTTGATGTTTTAGAAAGGACCGCTTCGCCCAGTGCCCATGTATCGATTTTCGGAGATCTGAACACAATTAGTCTCGTTTGTGCATGGAAGTGCTAACGCCTGGCTATCAGTAACCCCGTGAAAATTACCGACGCGTACATGTGTATTTTAGACTGAAAATGGATACGATGATTGTTTCAGGGGGGGGGGTAGGACTGGTCCAACCTACCAGCTAACATCAAAATTCAAAACGGCATCAACTTATCAACGTCACCTTTCCTTCCCGGTCTAGTCTGTTCCAAAGACTTAACGGTAACAGGGCGCTCTTACGCATGCCGAACTGATTACACAACACATAGGACTTTATTTAAAGACTAACTATGCCGGTCACGAATATTAAATCCAAATGCCGTTATTGGAAATTAACAAATTACACTCTTTTGGCAAGCTTTGTTAATTAAAATTAAAAAAAATATCCACTAACCTCCTCTACCCTCGACGGATTTTTTGAAGCCATAATTTTTTTTTTCTGTCTTTAGATTACTTTTATAATTATCATATTTACTAATTATACTAAGATCTTTTGGTTTGCACACAGGTTTAAAGAAAGAAGAGATTATTTTTTATGTCACTGCCTCTGGGACGGGGACCCGAGACTTGCATATAAATGCACGTAGCAGTTCCCCAAAATTAAACTAATAACCTTAACCGTTTTGGCGGAAATCCCCAAATGTCCCCAAATTGCCCAAATCGAGCAGATCGTGCGTGTCCTAAACCGACCCTAAACTAACTAAACTAACCCCCCCTACCTAAAAAACCAAACCCCCCGCCCCTGGATTGTTTTGGTTTTTATTTGTGGCTACTGTAGTGTGTACTTACATGTGGGAACTAAATTTAACCTGTTTGAAATGAATTTTTGGTGAAAACAAAATCGTATTTAAAGCAAACTAAATGAAAATAAATAAAAATACAATCATTCCACTTCATTGGCAGATTCGGTGGTTTTCCATTTTGGGATGCATCATGGTACGGCCGCAGACATTCACATTCTTCATGTGTCAGTGAATTTCACACGCCTTCGTTCATTTTGTAACTTTTTATCGCTATTTGTGCAGCCAAAAAATTTACATTTTTTTCCTGAGCCACCCATATGAATCCATAATGGATAACAGTGAAATAGTGTTGATTTTTTTGCTCATCAAAACGGATCAAAATTATCGCTTCTTTGTGGTAACAACGTACACAAAAACGGAGGTGTATAACGAAAATGCAAAAAGATGCCCCCCCAGTCATGGCGGAATGGTGAGTGCGCCGCCCACGGGCTGTAGGGCGAAAACATAGTCGCCGTCGATTCGTGTATACGCGATATAGACCAGTTAACAGCAATGTTTGTACCATGTTAGGGGGCCTGGTATCTTGAAACTAGGTCGCCTGAACTGTTTACACAACTGTGGCATTGTAATCTGTTAGAGTTTTAATACTAATGGCCAAACGATTTTTGGCAGTCATGGATTGGCAGTCAACAAACGAAAGTGACGTAGGATGTTAAAACTGGTCTATATACCTGGACCTGTACAGTCATAGCGGCTTACTTTCAATTCAATGATGTATCAGGCCCGCGGGTTCGATGAAGGTCCATACAATGTGTATTTGGGTTAAGTTACGCATCCTTCGGCACGTGGCTCCGCTTGCAGGGGGTCGATAAACGACTATTGTTATTGCTCGATAATTGACGAACTGGTCAATCACTAACAGGGGCGGATCAGAATCGCTGAATAACGGACTACTCGGAGCTCCAAATGTGGCGTGAATTTCAAAGCTCGGTTAGTGCGACCCTCTGAGTGCCCCCAACCCTACGAGACTTTCTAAAAAAACCGAGTCTTGACAAAGACTAGGTAAATAAGGACACTATTTTGAAGAAGAGAAACAAGTCCATCAACAACCAAGTAAAATCAGGTATGTATTTGGTGTGGAACATGCTGAAATGCAATGCAATTACATTTGTCTGTGTTACAGATCTTTTTTTTTTTTTTTTTTTTTTTTTTTTGGGATAGATGTACCCCCCCAAGCTAACGAAGAAAAATGCACCTTTTTCTTTTTTTTTTTTTTTTTTTTTTTTTTTTTTTTTTTTTTTTTTTTTTTTTTTTTTTTTTTTTTTTTTTTTTTTTTTATGAAGAAATTAAATTATAACATGGAATTGCATTTTTGTGTACCATTTCAATATAAAAAAAGTGTGTTCAAACTTGAAATAATAACCCCTGGAGATATCTTGCTGTTTTTTATGTATTTTTTTTAGTGCTAGATATGTTAATAAATATGTTCTGAAATACCACACTTCAGAAATAATAGATTACACCAGCTTATGACATGTGGCATATCAATGTATGGTCATGACTCATGTGACGCATTCCCCCAAGACTGCGATTTGCACTATTGGGGGAATTCGCCCAATTTGAGGTTCAGACATTTGTCTTTTAAGGCGCGGGCTTGATCGAGCGATCATGCGCGCCTTAAGTGCTTTATGTGAGCGCGATTTATCACGCGCCTTACCAGTCCTGACATACTGATCGTCCATGCCGCATCGTGTAAAAACAAGGGATCTGGACCACAAAAACTGAGATAATTTTGAAACAAACAATTCTGACCACGTGTGAAAGCAAAGCAGTGCAAACACAGTGCGTTGTGCGGACTTACCTTGCAGTCATATGTAACGGCAATGTAAGAAGTGACCTGACAAAGCATGGATGTAAACCCTTAATTTTTTAGCAGACTATTAGGATTTGTTTGGACACTTCCATGCTTCTGCAGTTTTGTTTACGTTAGTATATATACGTATATACTAGCTAGTAATCGGAAAAAATGACCCTCCGTCTTTGTACAAGGTGCTGAAAAGTTAAGCTATTATAGTTCGCTCTGGGGAGGTTGGTTTATAAGAAGGGAAGTTGTGGGAGGTGGATCGAACAGCAGGCTTGTCACAGAGTTTGGTGCGATCTTTGCAGAAGAAAGGCCAAAAACATCTTCACAGTTACACAGGTGGAGGTGCGCAAGAACATCATTTATAGCCTGCCTACTACTGATTACAAAACCTAATAGCACAAAATGAAATGGGGTTGATCGGTGCGGTGATATGTCTCTAATGAAATATTAACCTTGAGTTAAGGCGTATTTTCCTGTGGACTTGAGCTAAAATTGTAATAGCAAATTCAACACTTGTGATAAATGATATTTCTACTTACAGGACTACTGTTTATGGGTTGCTGCCAGTCTTGATAATCACTGTCACAAATGCCAGGCCAAGAGCCCGAGAGATACTTGTACCATACTTATATTTAATAGCGGAGTATACTTTAAATATATCCACTCCTCTTACCTGTGCTGGAGGATTTTTTCAACCGCTCCTCTACCGCTTCCTTAGAAGCGCCAGAGGAGCTTTTTATCGCTCGCCTCCTCATTTCAAAAGACGATGTCTGAGGTTGGTACTCTGACAAATTGATACGGTCATAAATTTAATATGAAAGTGTTTTCACTGAAAAGAAAAGTAATTTTCCGTTAAAGGGATCAATCAAGACGTAGCCCCAAAGTATGACTTGTTAGTTACGAAAAAAATGTCAAATGCTCCAAAATCATGTGTATGCAGTTGTGAAACCACATACATGTGGCCGTATGGCATAAACTGGGTACACTAAAATGGGGGATAGTTACCTCCAACTTTTTTTTGTCAGTTTATTCCATTAATCTTAAACTATTTGACTCTGTTCATAGAATTTGGTGTCTATTTATTGCTAGATAGCCTGCTCTTGAAGATAAAACCATTTGCAGCCTATTGTGTTAGTATATGAGAGTACGTCGAAAACCTTCAGCTAGGTAATGCGGGGGGATCATACGGCGGGGGGGGGGGGGGAGCCGGCGGGGGGCCCCACCATTTTAGACATTACACACAAAACGCGGTGAAACCGCGTCGCCTATAAATTTAAATAAGTAGTGAAGTGAAACACTTGTGGGGCTCAAAATGCACATACACTGTCCTGAAAGGATGGATCTAACTCATGATAAAAACGAGGTTCCATTAATTACTTATAATTAGTAAATAGATGGTAATTAGGTACAAATTTTGATCACTTGGGCGAATGTTCGGCGTTTGTGCTAAAATATATACCAAAACGAGGATACACTTGGATTAACTTGATTGTATTTCTTTATAATTCTTTCTTGAATCAACATTGGTATTCCTTATAATAAAAGGTAATTAGCCTAATGAAGCATTAATAATTTAATTTCATGACCAAAATCATCTTCAACCAAACTTGTGGCTTTGGGTGAGACCTTTCTTGGAGTCCCATGATTTTGGGACATTTTATGAGGATGTTATCCAAGTCAACCAAGAAAGGGTTTGTATACTGTACATGTATATACAACTAAGCATGATTTAAATTTGGTTATAGGAATAAATGATCAGAAAACAATCACTGTATAGGGTTCAAGACCTTGAATTGGAAGACGTGGCGCAATACCCGCCAATCTGTGTATTTTTGCATTTTCGTAATGAGTTTGTAAATGTCAACCAGGTTTAGTAGCTTGGTAAACAATTTCACTTAGTATACAGGCCCTTGTACACTATTAAAGGAGAACCTGTAATATAATAACTTACACAAGATACGCTATAAACTAATTATTGAACACATATGGAGTGGTTTTCATGGGAAAACGGAATTATACTAACCCAATAACACGAATTAAAAAGCTTTTGTCTGACCTGCGATATTTAAATTTCCGCGCCAACTGTATATGGGATATGTAATTTCTGTTATGTCGATACGCAAACGGACGGCAACAAGTAGCGTCATACATCTTCACACATGATGCTTTCCTATTGTAATTTCATGGCTAGTATGACCTAAACTGCCGGTCGTATCGCACTAACACGTTTTACTCTAGCGCGAATTTTAATAGCCATGGTCAGACCTCAGATGGTTTTAATTTATTCTTTAGGGTTATATAATTCAATTTTTCGTGAACCCACTCGATATGTTGGTCACTAATTATTTATAGTGTATATTTTTAATATTATTCATTTACGGGTTCTCCTTTAAGTTATAGGTTGTCAATCATTTGCTCAAATGGTAAACTACAGGGTGACTTTAAATATGGTTCCTGTTGACAACCTTTATAAACATGGATCACCCTGTAATAATATAAATGATCACCCTGTATACGTACTATTGATCATAATTTTGGACAGAAACCCATATCCTGTGTATTTCTCTTGAAGAAATATAGGAATAGTAAAACTTGGAATAAAGGAAGTTAATCCTCAAAATGACCTTTTGGTCAAAATATAAGTGATTTGACCACGCGCTGTATGTTCAAAACGAACAACATTAGTTACTCTTTTTAAAAAAAAAAAAAAAAAAAAAAAAATTTTTTTGGAGGGCCTTTGTCATGTCCTTCAAAATTCACATCTGTTGACCTGCACATTTTTTTTGGAAAAAAAATGCCCAAGGTATATGACAATGACAAAATATGTAATTTTCTTAACGTTACACAATACAAATAACCCTATAGGAATTTTACACCCACCCAGAATATTGGTCTCTCTTTTGGCCATATCTGATATCTTTGTAGTATAAGCTTTCCAACATTGTACAACTTTATATCCATTTACTGTGTAAGGCATAAACGTGTGTGAGAGTAATACAATGATTGGTGCCTTTTTTTGTCCATTTTGGCACTGCCTGTGTCATTTTTTGTACCCAGTTTATGACATATGGCCATGTCACAATGTCCACTTTTGTATGTGACCTCAACGAACTCCTCTTAACTCTATGGCAAGGTTGTTACATTTTTCTCTCCACAACATGGTCTGTGTGCTTTACAGAGCATCGACCCTTAAACCCGTGTTCACTAATAATTTAGGATAGTTCATGAATCAAACTTACACCCTTGTTCTTTGAAGTTAAAGATTTAGTTTTTTAAAGGTTTTTCCGATTCATAAGTTGGGTCTGTTCACAATATGGTGGAGATTTACATTTGTCCCACAAAATTTATGTTTCAAAGTAAAGTATTCAGAAAGAAGTACTGAATGAGACAACAAAAATTGGTGTCATTTTGTAGCTTAATTTGTTTTTCTTTAATGCAACAAGTCCCATTTCATTTGAATGGATAATAGAAGTTAGTAATAGAGATTTAACCCGATCCAGGGTTGCTCTGCGATCCGATGGACGATACTTTTTTGTGTTCGGACCGATCCACCGAGCGATCCGATGGTTTGCCGAGCTGTTAACACGTAAATAAAGGCCTAAGAACGAATATTTCGGATCGTAGCTATTGGTTTACGTCATGAACAATTGAGCTGCCCTTTACGTCCAACGGCAATTGGAAAATACGTACGTAAATCCTGGCATTCACCTCGGTCAAGGTCCCGATTTACAACCAATAAAAAACTGCCGTATCATCGGGCTGGAAGCCATAATGTTGCAGTGGTTTGTTTTTTTTAAAGAAAAAAGAAATTTAGGAATTTGTGATGTCCAAACCCCCCTAAATGACCTCGTCATATATGCTAAGTTCCTTGAAACTCAGTGGCAAAGATGGGCATTTTAGCAAGTTCACAAACAAGTGATTGCGCCTGTTTGCGTAAAACATGAATAGAAACACGGACGGCGATTGATCAGATGTAGATAAAATGGCGTCGTCGTGAAATCGAAGCGATGAAAAAATGAAAAGTATAAACAGTCTTTTTCAAGAAATCCTAGTGACGCCGTAGGCGATTTTAGAGGCAGAATTTAGTGCATTTGAGCCAAAAATCCATTGGATATTATATATGCCCCCGTAGGAGCCAGACTAGCAGTCAGTAGTGATGAAGATTCGCCGGTCACAGAGTCTCGCTCAGATCAGACTGCGACTCTGCGAGTGTGTTCATCATGATCATAGTGTACGGGTGGATCGCATGTGCAATGGACGTGGCTTGCGAAACGGATTTCATACGTCGTGGGCAAGCAACAAATAGGAGGTTGACAGGAATTTTTAATTGTATTGGCATTATGCAAACTGATAGGCGTGATACCCAGGGCTGGAAAAAATGCCAATTTCCCAGGGAAACACAATCAAAATTTCCCTTAAGATTGCCAAAATTTCCCTTCAATTCTTTTCTTATGTATTTTTTATGTAAATGACTACAATTTCCACTCCAAATAGTAAATTCCCCTGGAACCAGGTTCCCAAGTTCCGACACTTTGTACAGACTGCGTGATACCAATCAATCAATGTCGGTTGCTTCATTGCTAGACAATTACAAAACAACAGTAGCATTTCCAGTGACAGTAACATCCAGTTCAGTGTCACTCAGTTTGCGCTGGCTACAGACTAGTCATGGACCATAACTAACTGGGTCAACACAAGTGTGTGGAAAAGGTTAGGTGTTTCTTTTACTAAGCCTTGATTTTTTTGTATCAGATGTGTTGAAATAGTCATACCGTATACAGTCATAAAAAAAAAATCAAAATCAAGTCAATACATCATGATTCTTACAATTTGCATAGACATGTTAATATCAATTATACACAATACAAAAAATCCCAGTTTAGTGATAGTGCTTTTATTTCATGGGAAAATGACACTTATTATAAAATTGACTATAAAAATTGAAATTCCGACACCATTTATAATTTTTTTTGTTTTACTTGCATTTTTATTCAAATACAATTTGTCATTAGTGACACTAATAATCTATAATTTGAGCAAAAATTATTCACTCAAAACAAAAACATCACCATTGGAGATCTGGAGAAATTAGAAATTATTATCCCTAGACAACATGCAGCAGTTATATAAAATCACCCAAAAATCACCCATTGTTAAAGTGGCGCCCTTCGGCCCAGGAAGGGTTATTAAAGATGACAACCCTAGTGAAGTATAGTAGGAGTTGCCACTGGTGGTTCAACTTTTTAAAACATAGGGCCTATAGGAATTGGCGACAATGATTATAATTAATAAATCTGTGCGGTCCACAGTTGCTACAAGTTCCGATGAGTATTTGGAAATAAGGTTATATTTTACTTACCAGAATGTGCGAAAATATAAATAACACCACTCAAAAGCAAGGGTCGCCGCTAAGTTGCGTTTTGCGCCAGGGACGCCCTTATTTATTTCGGACGCACAAAATAAAAAAAAATAGACGAGCTATTGCGTCCGTACGGATGCACAAAAATCGATGTTTACATCAAAACCAAACGGTGTTTAATAGATTGCGTTCGTAATTTGTGGATAATGAGTCAGAAAAAATGTAGTAACGGAACGCTAGCCCAGTAGTAAATTGTTTCTTAATAACCACATGAAGTAATTTCCCAAGATCATTGTAAATGGGGGAGTACGTGTGAAATGTAACCATAAGTACAGACACAAAAATCCCTCTATGAGGAAATTTTCACAATTTTCATTCCCACCCTGCATACCCACAATACAATATAAAGTGAAGCTGATGACGTGTGCATATTGCAGATGCGCATGTGTATCGCCGGGTCGACGGCTCTTCTGAATTCCGAGCGTTTCTCTCCCGGTAAATGAGCTCTACAAAGTGACATCAAAAGCTCACACTTAACACTGCATTGTGGGGGAAGTACAAAAAAAACGGCAAATTGTTGACACAAGATTTAAATGGCGGAGATAGAGGGTGAAATATGTGAAACCATGGCAAACTAGGCGACACTGACAGTGGTAATGCCGATGGGACGTGGAGTAAGGGCAGCGGAACTAGTAATGAAGTCCAAATGAAAGAGAAAGAAATGGGGGAAAAGAATTTAGTATTGTGCCACCACCTATGGAAATTCGACAAAGCCTCAACGAGAATAAAATAACATGTCGAAGGATGTGATGATGGCTCCCGTCTATACCGAACGAAATGGGCGGCAGAATTTCCCTCCATGGTTGTACTACGACGGAGACAAGTCGGCGAGTTTCTGCAAAGTATGTTGATTTGAAACGGGAAAGAGTGCACTGAATGAGGCAATTTTACCGATATAAGTTAACTTATTGAGCCAATAAAAAAGAAGTTCACATTGAGAATAAATGAGAAGTGAAAAACATTGAGGAATGTGGTCATTCTGTATTTTAGAAATTATTACAGATAAAATCATTCACAGGTATTGTTATAGTTAAAGGAAACATTCAGCCTGAGGTAAAAAACAAACAATTTCTGTTTTAAAAAAAGTGTAACAAAATTTCATTAAACTAGTTTATTTATAGACTACTTTTCAAACTTCAGGACAGTAGGTAAAATAGCTGAAATATGGTGGTACTAACCCGTACACTGGAGTGCAAATGCCGGCCCCAAACCAATAACGTCACTTCCGCAGCGCGTGCTACCTTGGTTCAATTGTCGAATTGAACTGGGCATCAGCCAATGATATTGCTTGCATTTTCACAGCGTGTATGAATAAATTTACTGAAATGGTAATATTTTCAATTCTTTGAAAAAAAAACACTGAAAAAAACAGAGTAAGTGTATACGTGTCCTGAAGTGGATGTTTCATACATGTCATTACATGGCAATTGAACAAAGTCTAGTAGTCCTTATTGCGTCAGAGTAAAGGGGGCTCCTCTCTGAACAAGTTTAATCCCAAAAGATTGCAGTACAGGCCTTGGGAATAACTGCCTTTGTTACTAGTTTAACATAGGCAAAGACCACTGACGCAGTATTGTTGCCATTATGATCTGCCACATTAAGCTTGAACTAGTTACTTTTAAGAACTTAATTAAAATGTTGTCCACTTATTTAATTATTCATGTGGCCATATTCATATTAAATCATTTAAATGCTGAATAGAACATAAATCCAATTTAGTCTGTGCAGAAGTGAAATGCAGATAATACACACTGAAAAAATTTTTAATTCCATAGGGTTTGTGTGTACCGCTTCCCGCCTCCGACTTCCCCCGCCTCCACCACCCCTGCCCATCATGAATTCTTAGTCACGGTGTCATCATTACAAATGCTAGAGTATTCCCCATGACAGGGCTGAGAGTGCATTCATTTAGCCTTTAAAATGAGACCAAAATATAGCAAGACCTTAGGTGGAGGAAGATATCATTCAAATTCATTCAAGTTGAAATTTGAAAAACATAACAGCCCAACTTGTTGGGTGGCGAGTTCAAGACACATGGCCTTTGAACATATTTTTGTCATGGTAAGTATGCCCCCCCCCCGACCGCAGGGCCGCCATCATCTCAATGACGTAAATTGAATCCCCGGGAAAACACATGTCAGGACAGCTGCAGAGCATAGCGATTGCATGAGCGGGACCTGTACGTATCGCTCCTCGCAAGGGCTGAGAAATCATTGACCTGATCCCCTTATTATTTTTATGTACATCATAATCAATGAGAACATGGATTGATGAGTAGCAAGCGCCACAACGCCTTTGTAGACTAGAGTTATCCCCGGGGCATTATCTAGTCTATGGCAAATTGATATTCATCTTAACCACAATGCGCGCTCATGTTTTGGCTCGTGTATCAAACAACACGGCGGTTCGGAAAGTAGAGCTTGCATATTAGCCAGCCTAAGGACGTAGCATACTAGATTGTGGGAAAATGTGTGTTTGGTGCTCGTCAGATCCCAAAGAGCTAAAACTACCGATCAAGAATGTTTAATTTGCTGAATCTCAGTGCCACCTAGTTGAGGGATGTTTTCGCGTATTAATCAAAATGTCGACCCTCTCTGATGCCAAAAAAAAATCCATAAAAGACACTATGATTTTTAGATTGTTCATTCTAGATTATGGCTGTTATTGTTTAACGTTAGTCTCTCAGACTTTCACGCATTAATCCATGAATTTAGATATTTTTGCAGTCGTGTCACAAACTAACTGTGGGAAAATACTTCCGTACCGCCGTTAAATCAAAACAAACTTTCTGCTGATCCCCTTATTCTTTTCAAGCACTTACAATCAAGAGGAGATGGAATGAAATGAGTAGCCCCCGGAGTTTGGTAAAGCTATATATTAAAGTATGTTCTATGCAAAATTATACTGAGAATTCTTGCATCCGCACATGTTTGACAAAAAAACAAGTTAAAATTTAGTCTCTTCTACATATTATTATGCACGGTTGATGCTGTACAAAAAATAGCCACTGCAAGTGAAAAACGAACCCTAAAAAAATAGTAACGAAAGGTTAGAACGGGCATATTTCTGCGATTTCTGGACTCATGCTCAAGGATGTTAATGTTCATTGAAGCTTTGAAGCACAAACGATACAAAAATATAAAGCAGTAATTTCTCAGTTCACTTATAACGATTTTTCCGTGGAGAGAAGCTAGGTCATGTGCCTGTATGCGTTGTAACTTAGACAGTACCATGTAACAGTTGCAGTCTAGCTGAATTTTGAACCGCTTGAAGTGGGATTGTGATAGTACGTGTTAATACCTAAGTGGCTGTCATTAGCCTTCGTTTTCTCATGTAGGCTAAGAAGTATGATAGCAAATAATGTATTAAAATAGTTTGAGCAACTCGTGTTTTCCAACTTACAAAACTGGTAAAATATCCAATTCTACTTTGTCCCTTTCTTCTTAAATATTATCGGTTGTGGATCGGCAGCCCTGAAGTTTTTGCCGACTCCGAGTTTTGCCGTTTCGACAAAATCGGCCGCCGATCCGATGTCCGTTACAAATATCGGTAATCTCTAGAAGTTACGTTAAAATTGTCCAAGTATGTCAGGGTGAAGTCGGTGGAGGACGCAGTCGGTAGAGGAGCAGCCCATAGACTTACACACATAAAAAACTGAAAATACACCAAATTTCTGACCTTTGTACTTGAAAAAGTATTTGCGTACGGAAATTAAGTCTCTTTATAAGCATTGTTGAATACCTAAAGATGCAAATTCTGCAAAGAAACGCAATGCATGTATACAGGGTGAGTAAAATTAGACAGGGTGGAAAAAAAAAAACTTGTGGTGACAGAATTTTATATTTACAGGCCTTCATTATGAAAATAAGAGGAGCTCTGTGAATAACTCTCCTGGATATATTTAGGAGCTCAACAATGGAGCCTAAATTAGGTTACATCTCATACAAAGCAACAGGCTTTCAAGTAATAAGGAGCTCAATTTATTTAGCTCCTGAAAGACTTGACTCAGGAGAGCTGTAGGAGCTCCGGAGCTATATCTCTCCTCAGAAATTGAAGGTCTGATCTAGTTGTCATCGGTAAAAACATGTCTTAATCTTGTGAAATACAAAAAAACACTTGAGAATGGTTATTTCTGCAATGGTCCAGGTGTTAAAACACAAATATTGGCATATGATAGAATAATACAGGGTGCTTCAAATTGTATAGGGTGCATGACTTCATGAAAAAGACCTTGACTTAATAACACTGTTAGGTGCACAGTGACACACCATAGTTTGTGGAGATGGTTTAAATGGTATCAGGTCAAAGAAATAAAAAAATAATTATTTTCCACCAGGCAACAAGGACACCCCCTTAAAACAGTTCCCATGGGGGCTAATGCAATATTATAGTCATCCCCATAGGTAGTTATTATACTCCAATTTGCTGTTTATACCATCTCTCTAGGATAAATCGTTTTGAGAAATCATGTTTGCAGTGAGTGCCATATCGTAAAATGAGTTTTAGAGTTATAGGTTCTTAAGTCTAGAAACACCTGTTTTAATTTTTTGTTGTTTAGTAAAACACTGGTTTACTTTCACTATGAATTAGAAAAGTAGTGCTTAAATTTTTAAAAGATAATTGTGAAAATTAGAGCTCAAAGGTCAATTATTTTTGGAGATATAGATTTTTCACGTGGAATAACAACTAAAGATTGCCAGCTTAAAACAATAAAACTACATTCATGAGATAATTTTAAAAAAAGAAACAGAAGAAATCCAATTCACGAAGTTCAAATTTTGACAATAACTTTTGAACGGAAAGCTCCGATTTTGTCAAACACAAAGCAATAGAAAGGTAATTTTTTCCTTGATTTAAATGGTAGATTTCATTTTTAGCTCTTCCAATGATATTCCCCCTTTAATGCAGTAGGACAAAATTATGCTTTATACATCAGTGATATCAGAATTTTTCTATGTATTATGTGCTGGACCCTATTTTTAAATGTGAGAAAATACAGAAGGATTGCCTTCCATTTTTATACCCTATATGATTTGATCAAAGGAATGCTGGTTTTAGAAGAGGCTTACACTATAACTTTCTGGCTACACACTGGTTACTAATATTTTTTGTTCAAAACCTTCCATAGCATTAAGAAACTTGAGCACCAGAAATTTTGCTATTAAAGGGAGTTTATTTAGATCACCCTGTATAATCAAAAGTACACCAGAATATGGGTTATATCTGTTTGAAAGCAACTTGTTCCTTTACCAATGGCCAGGAAAAGATTTACTATGAAAAGTAGTATGAAAATCTTTTTTACATGTATTGTCCAATAACAAGAATATTTTGCACCACCCTGGATATTTACCCACCAAGGTATTGTGAACTCTTTCTCCATGCTTGTTTGAAGGGCCTAGTAATTTACCTTCTGAATCCATATTTATTTTGATCTACATATTCATTCAGAAAAGGAAACCCCACAGTTCACCATGACAAGAAAAAAATGCTAACTTTTTTGTTGTTTCACCCTGTAGATTTCTGACCCACCCCTTGTATAAACAAGGTTTACTTAGCTGTTTGGCAACATTGTATTAAGCTTTCCAAAAATGTATACTTTTAATGGTCTAGAAGGTATTGATTAAATGTAATACTCATGTGAATGAAAAAGGACACAATATTTGTATTTTCTCCATGTACTGTTTTTAGTACCAACTTATGAAATGCGACCATCACTTTTAGTGAATTTTCTAATGAACCACAAGTGAAGCAAAGTTAGTATGTTACAGGGCACTGTCAATCAGCTTGATACTGAATGAAAAGCTCACTCTATAGTGTGTTCATGTGGAACCACTCTAGATAGAACCTGTAAGGCGTAAGAATGTTTGACTACGCGTATGCAGTACCGGGGGGGGGGGGCCCCCCTGTGCAACCTATAACACAGGGTATGTCGTGTTCTTTGTTGTTTTGCACGTTACAGCAGTGCGGACCTTCAACGCACACACAAGAAGATTGTTCTGATCATTCACCACAACTATTAACTAGGAGTAAAAGTATTAAGTTTCATCTCTATAGATGGGACTTCACCCCAAAACCCCTCTGTAAAGTTTTTGCGCTCACCGATATTTTCAATCTGTGTTGTTGTGAGCG